>JAFBJR010000310.1:2557075-2615416 GCA_016785285.1 Brachirus orientalis
ATTTCCCAAAGGATATTAGTTGCTTTATTCTTTTTTTTTTTTCAACAAAAAACACAATTTATGACCAAAAAAAGGCGTAAATCCCTTAATCTCTAATCTCTAAAATTAACGACGAGTTTCATTATAACATTACAAAGCACCATATATATATTTAGGAATATTTTTAACATTTTGTGTCATTTTATTGTACTTCACTCTTCAGCACATTATACAAAAGCTATATTTATTTTCCCCAGAGGTTTAAAACTTAACGCCTGCAATAATAATCTCATCGCAATGTTGTGTCCAATCAGCAGCAGCAGCATGCACGAGCATCACACGGAATCCAGGAGGGATGATGCGCTTTACGCACCGACGCTGGTGTCGCTCCATTTTAGTGGCCAAAAACTCTTAAAGGGGCCTCAATCATATTTTCACTTTGCGGTCATTCCACCACGAACACGTGCAGCAGCACCGCCTCTGCTGCTGCACGTGCGCAAACATGGCGTGGTCCTGTTTTTTGGGATTATCCAGTAACTCCTGTTTATTACCAGTGTTATAGTTGTTACTGTGTCCAGTGTGTCCAACCACAGGACAAAGAGGGACAAAATGTCAACAGCACTGATCTGTAGCCTGAAAGTAAAAGATGAAAAATGAAAGGAAAATGCATTATTATTATTATTATTATTATTATTATTATTATTATTATTATTATTATTATTATTATTCAAACGTGTAGTCAAAATTGAAATTAAATTATGTGTATTTCATACAACACAATCTATTTCTAATTTCTGTATTTATTCATTATCAAACATATTTCACTATGAATCACAGACTAAATTCATGCTTTATGTTGGCATCACACATTATGCTCATAATAGAATAGGCCCATTGTAGCTCTTAATTTATTTTTATTCATCAGATTAATGGAAAGATACAGCCACAATTGGACAGACTTTGTGAAAATATATTAATTTTGTCAAAATACAGTGCAACTCCTCTCTGCATGTTCACCCGTAAGTACATGAGAAATGTAGTAATTGTTGAGTTGCAGTAGGTGCCAAGCACTTTCTTTTACTGTCCACAAGCCTACTCATGTCCTCATCGGCCATTTGTTGCTCATTAGGGAGCTGAGAAATTCCTTCCCTACCTGCCTGTGATGGCTTTGGAACATTATCAAGACATCAGCAGACTTAAATGAGTCTGTGCGGCTGCATGAGAGCAGAGAGGGGGAGGGGTGAAGGGGAGGGAGGGAGTGAGGGTGAGGGGACATACTGTAGCCATGCAAAGCAAAGAGAGAATCAGGCTTGTGTTGCCCTTCCTGACTGTACATGTAATGTTAAGCATTAGCAGTGAGATGAACTAGTGCTTGTGTGGGGATTTAGAGATGAGGGGAAAGAAATACAGGAAGGGTCAGAGCAGCAAATACTACACCAAGCTGTTTCAACCTGTTCCCTGTGCCAGACTAATCCCTCATGTGAGGAGCGATGGATGAGCCTAAATGCAGGTCTTGGCTTCTGGATTATTTCCAACACCTCTCCCCCCACCCCTCCACTCATTAGGGAAGTTATTAACAGAACCATTCACTTACTCAAATTTTATAAACTTAAAAAATATACTGTATATTATGGAATAAGTATTTAAGTGTAAAAAAAAGACCCCAAATCTTTCTATACATGCTCCAGTCCTCATCTCTCTGCACCATAATATATGACAGATGTGATTGTCTCAATGTTTTACTTGCTCCCAAGACAGCAGAATGAGTTTTGGAAAAAAAAAAAAAAAAATTAACTTAAAAAGCAACTACTGTACCTCGAGCTTCTAACATCATTTCCATGACGATAAAGCTTCTTTTAGAGAGCCGCTAATCTCCAAATATCATCTTCTCATTCTATAGGGAAAAGGGGAGCAGCAGACAAATGCAATAAAGCGCTACACACTGAATCTGATTCAGCATTGCCGAGGTGCTGTGCAGATGTGGTGAACAGAAAATTGGATTCTTCCCCTGGTACAGGCAAAAAAAAAATTAAAAAAAGAAGAGACCTTGTCTTTGTGAGGAAGAGGAGGATTTTAACTTGCGGCCACGTTAATGACAGTGAGTGTGTGTTTGTTTATTAGAGTCCTCTGGCTTGTCTGTGGGGTGCTGGAACCTCGTGGGTTGTTACATTGTCTGGTGCCTTCATTTAGGTCCTTTTCCAGAGCTGCACTGGTCCACAGAGACTCCTGGCTGTTCTGTGTTCAAATGCCTCGTCTACCATCTAAATTAGGCTTTCGGGGCAAAAAAATATAAGAAAAAAAAAAAAAAAGAAAGAAAAGAAATTCAACATGAAAATACCACAATGTGCTGAACATTAGCTCACACTCAACTGGGATGTTTTGGGAATATGTTATTGCTCCTTTTTGGATTGTTATTTTTCTCTGCGTATTCTCTAACTGCTACTTACCCACAGGGCACCGGGGCCTCTTGTTGAGGGGGGAAAAAAAAAGGCATGAAATTGTCATTACACTCTTAAATGGAGTGAAAATGTGCAAGGAAAACACAGCAATCCACTGACAATGCTTGAAAGTCAAATACATTCTGCTTCTCTCCTCTTTCATCTCCCTTCTTAACAAGTCACAGTGAGCAATTCAGGTTAAATCTACCCATTAATTACTCCTCAAAATAATTTCCTTTTATTTATGCCAGGGGGGGAAAAATAGTATTTTTCTCAAGATTCTGTAAAGATACTGTTGTCATTGGTGAAATACTCCAGGGAAATGCAACAATTTATACAAATCAATAATGTTCAAATAATTCATGACTGATCACATGGTGTTTTAGCTACTTATTTGCAGTAGAAAACCATGTTTTGTTTGGCTCCCAGAGGGCAACATGAAAGACCTGGGGAGAGGCGGGAGAACCGGGAATGGGGCTGAAGAGAGAGCGTGAGGATAATGGGAGGACATTGATCATTTGGTGCACAAGAAGACAACTGAACGTGGGAGCCAAGGCTAACAAGATGTATCATTTATTTATTATTTAGATGTGTCTGGGATTCTCGTTCACGTCGCGTTACAGCGTGTTTGCATCACCATCTTTGGAGGGGACACAGTGTGGCGACCTGAAATGATAAGAAAATGCAACTTGTGAAATTTTCTAATTTCTATGAAAGAGGAGAAGATGAAATATTGAACACAGGAAAAACAAACAAACAAACAAACTGCAAGTCTGGAGCAGATTTCACTTAAAATTTTAAGTGCTGTCCATTATTGTGTGTTGTGGCAGCACATAAATCCCAGTTTGGGCAAAGTTAGTCACAGCTTGTAATGGACATTAATTTCGCAAATGTGGAGATGGCTCAAGTTCCCTCTTGGCAGGCGAACTGTCCCACAGACATGTTAACAACGTCTTCAGAGACCAATGAGGCCAATTTACAATAAGTATCCATTTTATGTCGCTTGCTTTGTGCAGCTATGTGTGTGTGTGAGTGTGCGTGCTCACCACAGCAGGATATAAGGGGTCCCTCTGGTGTCAGACCAGCGTTTATGAGGTGCTGCTGCACGTTCTCGCTCACACAATTAAAGAGTGGTGTGAAGAGAGCGAGTCAAAGATGGAGAAAGAGGGACAGCATCTTTTGCACTGAGTGATTTATGTTGTGGCATTAAGAAAAGAGGACTCTCTGATGGATGGCTTTATTAGAATTAATTAAGAGAAGTGAAGGCCTGACACGGACAGAGGTGACAGAGGCGAGAGGGAGAGAGTGGGTTTGAGGAGAAACTGGGGGATAAGAAAAAAAGGTGAAGAGACAACAGGAGGTGGTCCATCCTGGAAAACAGAGAGCTACAGCAGAGGGTGAATGGGTGAATGGGTGAATGGGTGAATCGGTGAACGGGTGAATGGGTGAATGCCGGACAGATGCCAAAGATTAGGATGAGAATGGTGATGCATGAAAAAGAGGCCTGTAGAGAGTATAGAATATATATATATATATATATATATATATATATATATATATTTAAATTAGGTTGCAAAACTAACTCCCATTTTGAAGCATGACAGTCTCTGTCATGTCCAAGAAAAAGTGTTAAGTTTTGTCTTGTGTCTATGTTGTCTTGTGATTTCCTGTCTTATCTTGGTTACACTTCCTGTCTGTGTCCATTGTTGTTAGTTTTACTTTTCCCCTTTGTGTGTGTTCCCGCCTTTAGAATTACCTGTCTCCGCCCTGATTGCTTCCACCTGTTTCCTTACCTTATATAGTCCGTGTCTCCGTTTGTCTTGTGCCAGTTTGTCTTGTCTTGTGTCAGAGAACCAGAGCTTTGTCCATTGTCAGGTCATGTTGTTGTGATACTGTTGTGATTTTCTGTTTGCTTATTTTGTTTTTCTTAGGCTAGCGTTAGTTTTGTGACGTCTCGATTTCTGAGATTAGTGTAGAGTTTTTCCTCTGTAAAGAGTGATTTATTATTTTTTTTTAAACTTTGGTCTGTGGAGCTGTGCATTTGGGTTCAGGTCCATAGTTCGCTCGTGACAGTCTCTGCAGCCGGACGTTAACAGATGTCACCTGCAGCCAGGCACTGACTGCACCATAGCAGCTGTCAGTCACACTGACATCATCTATATTTTCCTCTAACTGGGAACATAATTTACAAAACTGACAGGTGCCATTGAAGAAGAGCTGAAACCTGCAACTGAAAATATTAACTCCTCATGGAAAAATGTGTTATAAATCAAGTGAATTTTCCCATAGTCTCTCATATGAAGTTCTTTTTTGAGTCGCCCCCTGGTGGCTTGCGTCTGCTTCTGTCCGACCTCCGGGGCATCAGCACTGCCCTTCCATGACAGAAAGCACAGAGATCTGTTTACGAGTAGATCTGTACATGTGAGTTAAGCACAACACCCTTGTGTAAAAGGCCACAAACCCACATGTATAGACTGTATATGTGCGTTTGGTGTGAGACTGATCTGCCATGTGCCTCGGGCTGTGTCTCTTGGCTAAAGAGCCACATCGGTGGCTCTCTCTGGTCAAATATGTCCATCATATCCTTCCTTTGAACCGCTCATCTCCTCCACAGAGACAAAGGCCGAAATTTTGGGCCGGGCCTTTTTTTTTCTTTTTACTAATGGTACTAGTATTAGTAATGGTATTAGTCATAATACCTATTGGTAAACAAAACTGGTAGATCAGCCCATTAGTCATGATTGATTCTGGGCTGAACCAATTAGAGCCGAGGGCCGATGCCCCCTCCCTCTTGGGCCTCGGCTGTCAATCAATCTATCTATATAGAGAGAGAGGAGATCAAAAAGATGGAGAATAGCAAGAAGCGGAAAGGAGGTGCGGAGAAAATTAGAGAGAAGAAGCGACAAGCCCTTCAGGCAGAGGCTGCGAAGTGTGTTAAAATAACACAGGTGTTTGCTGGTGGCTGTGGCAGAGCTTCAACTTCAGATGGTGGAGGTGGCCGTCAGGTGGGTGAGGGGAAGGGGAGGCAGGAAGAGGAGAGACCCGCCACCGGCGCGAGTGGAGGGGAATCTGAACCCTATCCTATTTTCAGGATCCCATCATACATTGAAATCATATAAGTAAGTCCATCAAGTGTTCTTCTTTCTCACCTTTCTTCCTCTGTCTCCTTTCACTTTTTAAAGCTTGTCATGTTTAAATAGTCTATGGAAATATCACTAAATCTGTCATTTATTCATTTTAATATTCATCAATACACTAGACCAAGGATGGTGTAGGTTTAAGTTTATTAGACAAGTACAAATACACCAACAAGGCAGAGTACAAGCATAGTCACAAGAAGTTTGTTTTCATTCAAAGGCTTCATTGTCTTTCCATCAATACCTGGTGGGCCGGTCTCCGTTCAAAATGCCCGGGCCGATTTTTTTTTTTATCCCAGTCCAGCCCTGATGGTAACGCATCAGCTTTGACATCTGGGACGTCTGCTGGACACACAGGCAGTGTGACAGGGGAATTTTTTTTGCTAAAGAGTCGAATAGAGGTGGACAAGGAAGGATGGGATTTACAATCAAAATGACATGTGCCATCCGTGAAGAGAAGAGAGTCTAGAAGTCATGGAAACAAAACACAGATAGGCCATTATTAGTTATACATAAATATACTTTTAATTATATATGTTATATTTTGTTTCATATGTTCATAAAGTGGGAAATATATCATGTGCCATGACTAGACAGTCATTATAATCCGTTGCTGGAAGCACCGGTCACGGCTCATCTGTCCATCCTCCTTTGCTTTGACTGTTGGGAGACCAATTAATCTAATGCCCTCTCAGATTCTTTGATACACATAAACTGCCCTCTCTGGCCACTTTATTAGGTACACCTGAAACGTGAAGAAAGGTTTTTTTTAAGTGACTTTAAACGTGACAGATTGGCCTGTTTTGATGCCTTCAGATTTACACGAACCATATCAGTTTTTAAACTGTAAGTTTAATTCCCAGAATAACATTATGTGCTATTGAAGTAGACTTAAATGGTGACCATTAACTCCTCAATAAAATGTTAACACCCATTGAGAAATAGGCCAGAGAGTGCATATAAGTGGGCAGCACAGATGCTACTGCCATAATCTGGACAGTTTGTTTATTCTTTTAACTACACCATCTCTCTTAAACCTTCGACCCTTTTTCATATCCCCCATCCATCCATCCATCCATCCATCCATCCATCCATCCATCCATCCATCCATCCATCCATCCCAGCACCAGTGAATTAAGGCAATAAAATGTGGCCACATTAATGAGTAATCACTAAGTATTAATGCATGGTAATAACCCTAAGCTGAAAGATGATTCCCCTCTTAATATTAAAGAGATAACACAGCATAGGAGCAAAAAAGCAAATGGCCCAAAGCCTCCAGCTATGCTCCCCTCCAAAGTTGTTTTCCTGGAAAATTAGGCAATTGACAAACGGTGTAAATGCTGTTAATTACCAGCACCAGTACCCCAAACAGTCGTCTCTGCCTGTAACTAATAAGTAATCAATTAGCTAATGAATTGGTCATTAAGTGAAGAGCTAATCTTGGCCGAGGTATTTTTTTTAATAATGATTTTTTTTTCCCTTTTGCCTATGATCCTGCCTAATTGCCGTTGTCATACGGCACTCTCAGCTTTCAGCATGCCTAATGAAGTTTCATTAGATCATAACTGGCACTCTTGGAAGACTCACAGGCAAACCTGCTTCCCAATTATTTTTAATTGCCAGACATTCTGCACAAACAAGTGCTGCAGCACCTTGCAGAACAGGAGAGCTCAGGCTGGCTGTGCTATGTTTCCTTCATGACTTCATTTGAAGCGATTAGAGCATGGAGCAGGATCGTCACCGAGCTGCTGTTTGTCTGTGGTGGATTTAAAGAGCCCATCAGCTCCAACTGCTAGGTTCATTGTTCTGCTCCCTTCCTCGCTTTGATTTGAACTGTGGAGAAACGCTGCTGCTTCCAGCGTGGCTCAATGGCCCTGCGTCGCCAGTGTGCACAGACACTGATGGACACACTGTGTCCGCTCGAAACCCACACACATGGACGCACACACAGAGAGATTCCCGCATTTATGTGTGGCACGTCTATGCAATTGCAAAACCACAGAGACAAACGCAAATAAGTGAACACACTCGCATATACAGTAGCCTGCACCATCATACCTGTACATGTGTCAGCTGACAAAAACAAAGGAGAGAGAGAGAGACAGAGCATCCCTCCCAGGAATGAATAATTACAAAAAGACAAAAGAACCTGTTTTTTCTCCCTCCTGTATCTCCTTCTTTTGTGTGTCTAGTAAACCCCAGAGTTCCCCACTAACAAGATGGAGGATCATTCCCTCCGCGGTGCACACAACACGCTTCCGTTCTGACCCTGTGCGAGTATCTGTCTCTCTACCGTGGTAAAAACAGAGCTGCTGAAAGTCTGTCAATCCCGCTGATGCATTTCGACAATTAATCATGAATTTGCCTTTTCCTTAAGACATCAGGTCTTTCCCTCTCTTATTGCTTTAGATGACAAACGCAAACAATGCACCCTCAATAGCACGAGACTGGAACACTGTTGTTTTGCTGCGAGCAGAAATTAATCGCTTGCTCATTTTTATTGGCTGGGAGTAATGCAATGATATTTCCTCTTGTGTGTATCAAGATTATGTAATATAAATGCTGAATTAACACTGTTGTCAAACAGAGGCACATTCATTATCTAAGAGAAGGCAGCCAATCTTTCTCAGACTTGATTTTGTGGCCAAGGCCTTTTGATTTGCATTGATGCCATACAGTTCACCCCAGATGCCTTTGTGTACATACATGCCAGCCTGCGCATGTGGGTGTGGGTGACACAAGGGAGGAGGGCTGTGCCCACCTCACTGGCACACTGAAGTTTGAGCACTCCAGATGTCTATCAATATTTAGCAGCAAACATCCCACACAGGCGGGGAAACGTGGCAGCGAAGAAGACGAGGTGGTGCAGCGATTAAGGGTTGACTCTCAGTTTAACTGGTTAACGGTTTTGTTTTGTTTTGGTCGGATTCAACAAATTTTTTTTTAAAAATTCTTAAGGTATCTTAAACCCCATTTACTTTTTTACCAAAGACAGTGTCCCCGCAAATTAAGTTCAGATAAAACACCTTCTCAGATTAGCTTTTGATTGAAAAAAACAATAATAGTAATACTTGTAAAAATTAAAATTACTATGATTCTTGAAAAATGATTTATATTTTGATTTAGTTTAAATAAGTAGAGTAAAAAGTTTGTTTTTTTAGAAACAAAAAGTTACCACATAATGCTTCAACATCCTGTTTGGAATGCAAGAAACCCTGTTTCATTGCTTTTCTTCCTCATTCATCACTTATTTAAAGCTGCAAAGCAGTTTTGACCTTGCAGCACTACATGAGTTAAGTTGTTTCCCTGGTTGTTAGCGTGCAATGGAAATAGCAGTAAACCAGGTGGTGTTAATGTTAATATTTTTTAATAAAGTAAGGCAATAAACTTACATTGAGTTTGAAGAGAAATGCAATGTTAGATTAATATCTTTATTTATGTTTATGTAGCACACACACAGGTTGGAGCAGCTCTTAGTACCTGACCCTAACCATCACCTTAACCTAATCACAATTCACATCCTAGCTCTAAACGTAACTTGTTCCTTACCAATGAGATTCCACCTCACTAGGACCAGGTTTTGGTCTCCAGGAGAACCACTGGTCCTGACAAGGTCAGTGTTTATGGCAGAAAAGGTCCAAAAGAGGTACAAACACTCACACACACACAAAATTAAATTACAACACAAGTAATTGAACGTTAGGATGCAGTGAAGAGCATATGCTCATTCAGCCAATCGAATCATTAGAAAAGGACACAGTAGGTCCAGGAGCTGCCAGGACTGCAGCCGAGGAGAACACATGAGCGTCTGAATCCCTCATCCCTCAACATTACTGAGAGCAAACGCGTAAACATAACACATAATAAAATCACACATCATCAGTACGACAGTCTTTCATTAGGTAAATCTAGTGTGAGCTCGGTGTGCGGTTGTATCCAGGTCTGCGCCTTCATAACTCCTCACTCGCTCGTCTCCCTCAGCTCTGACATCCGTGCACTTCCACATATTCTGTCTGACATCGGGCCCTGTGGTGAGCAGCTCCTTGACCGGCCTTGATCCACAGAGGAGAGGGTAAGTGGAGGGGAAGTGAGAAAGACAGCAGAAAAGACAACCTGTCAGATTTAAAGGCAAACAGACATTAGGCTTTTCGGAGCTGCAGTTGCTCTCTATGTCTCCCCCCACCCCCCACCCCCCCCTCCATGCTTTATAAAATTTACATGACGCATCACAAAGGCCACAAGAGCCTCTTTGATTGTGGAAGTATGCCTGAAAAATACATCAGTCGCCATCTTTTTCTGGCGGAGAAGCCGGGAGACAAAATGAAAATCCGCTTGGTGCGTTCATGCACCCTCTCATGCAGAACATTTGCGAACAACGCAGTACAGACAAAGGCAAAAGACAGAGGAAATACAGTCGTAGGCAGAGCACACTGAGACACTTTTCCCTCGCATGCAGGCGTCTGTGAAACAGTGGGATGTAACTCCTTAGTGTCATCTCCAATCCCTGTGATCTAAATGTATAAGAATTGATGGTGCCTTCCACCAAATGCTGTTATGGGGGACCTGGTTTGTTTATTTAATGAAGCCGGTGTCACAGTGGATCTGCGTCCTTGCCTTTGGAAACGGTGGCAGGTGTTGGTGACAGATTTCCCTCAAACAGGGCCACTGAATTAACAAATCAAATTAACATAACACTGGCATCAAATCTGGGGGCCTGTTTCTCTGGCACGGCTGTCCCTGTAGTTCGCCTGTACGGATGCTCCCCTCTTGTGACCAGATGTCCCCACAGTGCCAGCTTCCTCTGCCCAGAAACCAGTCAACTGAGCCCAGGCTGGAATTAAAACAAATCATGGACAAGGACAGAGGAAATCACTCAGTGAGTGAATAAAAGTTTTGCCATCCCTTCACTAAAGCCTTTACTTGTTGAGGTTTACCATATGTTTTCTGTGTATGTTTGTGACACAGGTGGTGCGTGGCACTTTTTATGGTGATAATGTTCTCACTATAGGCAGTGAGGAAGAGAAAGCGGGATGTAAAATTATCACTTGTTCATTCCCAGCAGCTCTGCTTATGTGTGTGTGTGTGTGCTGTGAATGTAAAACACCGACCATTCCGCTGATTGGAGAGTTGGAAAATACTACGGTGGATTCAAATCACCAAGGGGAATGTGTGGATTTGAATGTAAGAGAATGGATGAGGGACGACTGTGACGGAGTGAAAAGCTGCTTTGTTAAAACAAGCAGAAGATCCAATCCGATCCAGTCCAACTTTATTTATAAGGCACTTTAAAAACAGCAGCTGAAACAAAGTGCTGTACGCTAGAGATGAATAAAATAATAAAACTACTGGAAAAATACTATCCGAAAGACCTAAAAACAAACAAGATAGACAAAATACCGTAGAGTGTACATAAATAAATATACACACGTACACCTGCCATTTACCCTTAGACCCTTAGACCCTTAGACCCTCGCATCGAGTGAGGAAAAAACTCCACAAAAAACCCTTTTACAGGAGAAAGAATGGGAGAAACCTCAGGCAGAGGAGGGATATGTCTGTCAGGACGGACAGACGTGCAGTAGGTGTCACATGTACAGACATGGACTATATACACATACATATATATATACATAGATCCTGAATTTAAGTAAAATCTGATTATTACAAGGCAGAGTCGTCTACATTGTTGTACTGTGGTAACTGTTTTGCAGCCAAAAACAGAGGAGGGCTTCCATATTGACCAAACAAGTCCTTAAGGTCATGGTCTGGGTGAGTAAAACATCCAGTTACGTGTCATTTATGGCGACTGTCAAAAGAAAGATGTGGAAGAAAGAAATTAATAACTCACCTCACTGTACTGAGTTTGTAAGGACGTGACTGCAACAATGGAAATATCCAACGTCAAGTATCTTAACAGCTGGAAACATGTAATATTTATTTATTTATTTATTTACACATAGGCGTGGTTGTGTGCCAAATACGAAGCTTTCATAAAACTGCATTCTGATGGAAAGCGTTGTCCAGGTAAGGAGAGTGAGCTCATCCATACATTAGTCTCTGTGTGCAGCTACAGCAGATAAAATATCATTTTATCTGACTTGGTAAATAAATAAATAATCCATTATCCTTCCTCTGTATATACCAGGGTGTGTGGACATTTTTGAGGAAATTTGACTGGAGTGTCTAGAAATTAAACATTTAACAAAAATAATACTAATTAACAATAATAAAATTAGAATTATTAAGAGTCGCTTCATCACTTGCTCCACCCTAATCTAATTTGGTTATACCAGTGTCTGAAGGAGGATGACGAGAAAGCAGATTATCTTATTAGGAATAAATCTGCCTCCAGTGAAGAGTCCGTAGCTGACTTTGCTCAGCCTATTTTCACCACTGTGTATTTTAACGTTGGTGATAATGATGTCACTTCAGAAGCTCGCTAGTTTCTAAGTTGGTACTTGGTATAAAAAGTTTGAGAATCACTGATGTATATCATTTATTCTTTAAGGGTTTCATGGTGCGAGAGGCACAGGTCGACTCCAGACAGGTCTGACACAGGACCAACTCTCTGAGACAGATAACTATTTACTTCAATATTAACATTCCTTCAGGCAGTTTAGAGTATCATTTAATGCCGGGCAGGTTTATCGGCGCTGCTCTGCAGAAAGAAGCTCTGTCGTTGCAGCATGGTTTGTGAGAGCAGTAAGACTGAAAAATTTAAAACAAGGCAATAAAGCCTGTCAAACAAGAAAATATTGGATCCATTAAAAAATATGTATAGCCTCAAATACATACACAATGTCAATATTTATCATGTAGAAAGAAACCCAGCTATAAATAATACCCACTTTCATAACGCTGAATTATTGATGCAGTGAAGTGTAAGCAGCCTTTAAATGCTAAATCTATCTTTTATTAACTGTTAAATTCACAGTAACGTATCATATTTTATGAGCCAATCCTTTTCGGATATAAAAAGCTCCAGATGAATGCAGTGTCAAGTAAAACACACAATATTTCCCCAGACTAGACTGAGCGGAACAGAACTTTCCTGCTGAGTGAATCTGAATGCTGCTGCCGGCAGACGTAATGGAGGTTTATGGAAAAGTAGAAGCGTCTAAGTTGACTGTAAACTGGCTGTCACAGTCATTTATGGCATCCCTATCCATTGACCTGATGTTGTGGATTTGCTGGCAGCATAAACACAGACAGTCCAGAGACTGTCTCCCACTGCTAAAAACAGTTAATAGCATTTAGCCATGTTAAACAGAATATTAATGGATTTGGAATGAGACCACCAAACACCATTAAAACCTCAAAGTGAGTCAATATGCAGCTATAGCTTCCATTACAACCATTTACCTTGCCTTTTATTCACTCTCTGACAGTGGTAAACAAAAAGCAAAGGCCTTTAAATGAACACTTCTCTCTTATGCAAGCTTTACAAAACATTGTTTATTACAGGTAAAAAGTGATTGTGACATTACATATCCTAATCACCTAATCTTGCAGGAGACTGCATCACTTCAGTGACAGTACATGTCCTAAGGAAAACATTTAGCGTGAAGGCACACGTCCAACCGACTCAACGTTACGCACGGCATCACAAAATGAAGCTGGACACAGGAGCTCAAGTTAGCTGTGGCGTACATGACATGAGTTCTGATAGAATGCAAGATGAGGAGGGTTTTTTTTATTCATAATTATTGGTTTCAAGCTTCTACATAACATGCCTCCACAGCTTGCGGATAAACAGTGACAGTCTGGAGAGTTATGCTAATGGATGTGTACAGTGACAGTGGATGGCTCAGTCAATCATAAACACCTCTCATCTCATAATCACAAGCCAGAAGCAGGCCAGGGATGCCTGCTAGACACAGCACGGCACAACACTGCCAAATATAATGATCAACAAGCACTGACAATCTGTGGCAAATGCAAGTCCATATGCAAGCGCACGCACTTTCAGATCAACCAACGTGACGGAAGATTCAAACTTCTCAAATATGTCGTCGCGGCACCCTTGCCAACGTCTTATTTTAGACTTAGCAAATGGAGGAGATTGGCTGCATTTAATAACAAAAGGTAACCCAAATCAGGTGAAAAATGAAAGTTTGCCGATCCATTTAACAAAGGAACACCCAGTCTGTCACAGTGCTCTCCCATTCCTCGCTGCTGGGAGTTTGGGGGAAAACACAGCAGCAGCCACAGTGCCTCCCTCAGCTCTGTCCATTTCCATAAATGCTGCTGGCTGTCTCACCTACACCAGGAACACTGCTAGGCTAAATGCCCCAGTATATAATTTCCCTCCTTCTCTCCCCAGCCATTCTGAACCCAATGTTCATTAACATGCAGCCTGCCTCGGAGAAAGAGAAGGAGAAAACGTCGACCAATACAGAGCTGAGATCATTGACAGCTTGATGTGACGAAGGTCAATTGAAATAACAGGTTTTGGTGTGTTTATATTCTAAATGGGCCTCTTGTGTTGGCTGCTCTTGGCTCTCTGCAGAAGCAGAGAGCAGGGAAGCGCTGTGGCTATGGGTCCATGTTAAAAGTCTGAGGCCGACACACACACACACACATGCACATGCACATACACATTGCACTGATTCTACACTGACTTTATGAAGACTTACTTAAACCTTTACCATAACTATTATTCACCTAACCCTAACCTTAAGCATGCCCTTACTGAAAAATGTAATAAATTACAGTTACGGGCGCTTGCATAAGAAAGTCCTCAAAATCCGGCTGTGTAAAGGGATTTAGTTCCCCACAAAAATAATAAAACCTGGACCACACACACACAAATGCACACATACTTTTACTCGCTGTAATGAGCAGGTTATGCTAAGGCACAGGCTGCTAAAATCTGTAATTATAATCAACCTCTCTCTCCACCTCTCTTCCCTCTCCCCCTCCCTTCCAGCTCCCTTCCCGTTCCCCCTCCTGTCTTTTTTCTGTCGACATCAGTGAGCAGGCATTGGGGAATCCTTTACTAAGCACCGCAGGTAATGAGTTTATTGATTAACATGCAGAGATGAAGCAGCTCTCTCAAATTAGTGTTGTTCTACATCATTAGATGGACTCGGGGCACTTCAGAGTGCTGCAAGAACATTACTTCATTTCTGTCCCAAACCTCATATTTACATCAACCCTATTACTTAACATTAAGAGGAAAACCTTTTCCGTGTGTGTGTGTGTGCGTGCGATGGAAGTGCACTGTTCACACCCATACACTTACTGCTAAAAGACAGTCAAGTTGCACTTTGATGATGATTTGAGTTGATGAATGCCACTCTCTGTGTTTTTGTATGCAGGCAGGGTGTGCACACTGTCAGACGACTGTCAGCTCTACAGCTGGCAAACCATCTGGATGAGGAAGATCACATGTGACCCACATACCTGCTGTGTGACCCTGACATACAGTAAATGCATTAGAAGTTGTAAGAAGCGGGAACTGATTACCAGGATTTAAAGAGGACATTCACTGGAAAATCAAATGTCTGATGTTTTTTGGTGCATCCCCGTGTCCTTCCCGTATCTAAACATCACTAAAGTGTCACAATAAACACTTCAGAAGCCACTTCTGACAAAGAAGGGCTTCTCTGTTTACCTGAGCTCGAGCAAGAGGTTTTGAAAAGTCCAGTTTAGTTACGTAACTAGCACATTTGCCGTGCAACGAACCCTCCCCCAACAGCTACTCCTGGTCATGGACGTGAACATTCAACCTGAAGAAGAAGAAGAAGAAGCACCGCGGAGCAGTCAGTCAGCTGGTAGCTGGCCAATCACAAGAGACTCAGTGTTCTGGGGGGCGGGGCATTAGCTCAGAAACAGAGTGCCTGTTCAGAGGCTGGCAGAGAACAGCAATAATCTGGCTTAATGAGACTATGAGGTTTTTGACCATAAATATTATTTAATTTATCTAAGTAGACATCAGTAATCTCCATTTTTGTGTCATGAGTCTGCTCTGCCTCCTCTCTTTTCCTCCTCCTCCTCCTCTGCTGCGATTGCACAGTCTACTCACCTGCGCTGCAGCGCACCTGCCAGGTATTTCCTCATCAAGCTCCTGCCTACTTATACTCCTGGTTTCCTGTGACTCATCGCCAGTTCGTTGTCGACTCTCCATGCAGTAACATGTATCGTCCTGGCCTCAGACTAATTCTGATCTTCCTCTTGTTAGAGCCTGGTTGTCTCCATTTGTTCCTGTGCCATATTCCACTGTTAAAATCCACTGTCTGCCTGTCTTCTCGTTGCTGCAATGTTTGGACTGTGTTCACTGCCGCTGGAGGGGTTACCCTTCCTGTGCACTGCCTGCGTCGTGCCTCTCCTCCCTGGACAAGCTCCAGCGCTATTCCCCCTCTTCCTGGAGAAACCCTCATTACATCTTGCACTTTTTATTGTATGGACAATATAGCTGTATAGCTGCATACAAAGAATGGGCCAATCAAGTTTTATATGAACCTGACACCTTAAATGTAGAATAAAAACAAAGCATCTTAGTTGGAAGCTGCACTTAAACCCCTAAAACCCCCTCACCTCTTGAGAACCGTTGCTGGAAAAGTCTTAATGGACTTCCCAGACCGTAACTAATGCAAGGCCAATGAAACTTTTTTTTGTGACAATAATGACAGATATGACTGCAAAAACTGACTCGGTATGATATGCACTGATTCATATACTACTACAGACAAGAAAATAAGCTTTTACTGATCTGATGTTCTACAGGAAAATAAGCAGCATTGATATATAAAGGTTTGTTTGTTACTTTTCAATGTTCTGTGAACAGATGCTAAGCTAATACAGTGAGTAGTCAGAATCACCAGTCAGTACAAAATGCAAAAAATCCTAAGAAGGTCTAAAGAAAATAGGTCAGTGTTGAATTGCAAAGTAAACTTGCAAGATCTAATGAAGAGAAGCATCTTTTTTTGTAATTTACTTTTGTACTTTAGGAGTTTATGACTATGCAGAAAGAAATTCTACAAATTACACAATTATAAACTGGTGCTAAACCCAAGCTGTGCCATACAAGTGGGTAATCCTTAAAAGCTTTGCCCTCAGAAAGGTTTCCATGGATAAATAAAGGTGTGTCCAGGCAGTGACAAGGACTTGAGATGAGAATCATTTCTCCTGTAATTTGACAAAGTGTCTCTCCCATGCTTCCATAATGGAGGCCAAAGACCTTCACCTTCCACATGACCCCCCCACTTTTTCCTCAAAATAGCCTCCTGTCAGTGACACAAACACATTAAAACAAATTCATTTAAACAGCCTGTCATGTACTCTCAGTGTATCACACACTCATCTTCTAGGAAGGTTACCCTCGCTCACCACTGAGCCAGAGGGGAGTCCCTCAAGTCAGGCGTCTCCCTTTACCACCTGGATTCTCCCTCTGAAGGTTCCTGGTGCGCAGCGTGTCAGAGGTGCTATGAAGATACCAGTGAAAATGGCAGAGCAAAGAAGTGGCGTCAATCTCTCACTGCCGGTGCCTCTCTCGCGCCACTTTGATGTGATGGCTGCTCTTTGCTTTGTGATGTGTAGGAGCTGTCAGATTAGTGGGCCTGTCACGGCTCTGTCTGCTTGTCTGTTGGGCCTGACAGAGCCTGTGATGGAGCTCAGACTAAACAAAAGGGTTATCACTCTCCCAGTTCTCGACCACACTACTCTTTCATTTATGGGGGAAAAGGGAGGAGAAGACTTCCATCCTCCATGCCTGGGGGAGAGGAGGAGGAGGAGAGCAATGTCACCCTTCAGCCACCATCAGAAAAAGATGTGAGCAGTTAGAAACACCGATGATTACTGAACTGATCTGTACCTGTCCGCATATGCATATCTATTGTATCGTCTTCTCTCAAAATACAGAGATGCTCTTACGACCAGGCCTAGGGGTAAACCTGATCACAACATGTGTGGAGACTCCCTCTTTCCAACTCCCAACAAAACCAGCAGTAACACACTAAAGGAACCATTTTAAAAGTTTATTAAAAACAAGTACACAAATGTCTGCTGGCTGAGAGTGGTTAAAGGGAAGTCCCCTGCAGCTGAGATGATCAGGGCTCTTATACTGGAACCTCCTGTGCAGGACCAATCAGCTCTCAGGATCCACCTAGACACTCACACACCTGCAACCCATCACACACTCACATGCAGACTCATACATACAAGAAAAAAGGAACCCACGACCCTGGGGTCGTAACAGATGCATCCCTAAATTTGTGCATATTCAGTTTTAGGCAGTTAATGCACAGGGCCAAGGTACAGAACATAGACAGAGGAGACACAAACTGTGGAGGGCAGCGTTACTCCTCCGAGTGTACAACCTGCTGGAAATATTCAGAAGAGGACGACGATTTCTTCATCCAGGTGTCCACATACTGTAGGTCTGCTGTGGTCAGCAGAGCGCACGCCTATAGTTTTAATCTGTGCTGACCAAACAAGTCCAAACAGTCTCTTGTTTTGGGCCAAAGAAAACAAAGAAGCAGACAATCACCACAGATGCTTGTTTAAGACTGACATTATGCTAAGATGTCCACACATGAACAACTCAGTGCTCAAAGAATCAAAGAACGCAAATGGAGGCAACTTCCTGGTGAGAAAACTCTGCTACGAGAAAGGCGATCAAGCACAGACACCAGACTGACACGGAACCGTGTTTAGTATGAACACAACCATGGGCATATACGTGCATTCCAGAATTTAAGAACGGCCCAAAGCTGGCTGAGCAGTGACAGAAGCAGTGGCAGGTCAGGATGAGTTCAGTCCGGTAAAGACTGAACAGCCAGCAATTTATGGTGCCAGAAGCTGGACTTTCTGAGCTCCTGGTCAGCAGTTTCAACTGGAATGCACCTGAAGTCGGGTTTACAATTAAGAAAGTGCGAGCAAACTCTCAAATCATTGGATTCCAAAATGACTGCCACTTACGTCAGTGGTAAAAACACTCTGCTTCTTATACTGTTACTTATGCTGGAGACTATGTTGCTATGCTGTTCTGTGTGCAAATGATTGTGTAGTGCATCATTGTCTAATGGTTTGTCTGCGTCTGCATCCATGTTGCTTTTCGACTTGTGACACCACTCTCTGACCTTTCACCTCTGATATAAATGGGGCACAGGAGTGGAGTCTTGATGAGATGATGAGCTGCAGGTTTTAAGGAATTCAGAATATACGAAGAGCAGACACACAACACACAAACATGAATCCTGCCAAACTGGCATATTGAAAGGTCGCATACAGTATTAGTAAGTGCACTAATGAGAATGGAGAAAGTACATAACGGGAGTCTGCAGTTTAAGCCCATGAAGTCCCTGCTGAATGGACTTCCTCACAGCTGGTACGTGAAATGAGGCATAGAGAAAGTGATTCATTCTCCGGACACCTGGCTTCTGAAGTATGCAGGTGTGTGTTTGTGCATGCGTGCGAGTGCATGTGTACGTTTGAATGAGGTGTAACAGAAAGCTAATGAGGAAAGAGCGATCACCGCTGACACAGCCAGGCTCACGCGGAAACATGGACTTCCTGTTTCAAGTAATTCTTATTTCCCGTTGGACTTGTGCTGTAATTAAAGGTCAGGGCCTCGACTACAGTCACTGAAGCCTGTTTTACTGTGTGCACTACTGTACTGAGGAGTTCAACTCAAAAATGCTCTGTCCAGACTTCACATATCACCATCTGTAAATGAAAAGAAATGATTAGAGATATTGCCTCAAGCAACAGATACATACAGACCATCCAGGAGCTTGTAAGACACAGCTGACTTGTTCGATATGCTCCTGTTTCCAATTACTCACTTTTGGCTTAGTTATTAAATCTCACCCTTCGACTGTTACCCAGTTTGTTGACACAGACATGGCCAGCTTATCAAACATACGTGTTTAAAGGTTAAAACCACTTCAAACCAGTTCTTGAGTTTCTCACATTTGACCATCTTTTAATTTAGTTAAAACGATCATAGATGTGTCTTTAGCCTGAGACCTGAGTCCAGGGAAACGTCTTGAAGAGACGCCGGGTCTGACATTGCTTGACAGTTCAATTTTTCAATTCAGTTTTATTTGTATAGCGCCAAATCACGACATACATTATCTCAAGGCACTTGTACATAATAAGGCCAAAACTTGTACAGTATTACAGAGAGAAAAGAAACCCAACAGTTTGCACAAACACTAGGCATCAGTGGAGAGAAAAAGTCCCTTTTAACAGGAAGAAATCTCTGACAGAACCAGACTCAAAGATGTGTGGTCATCTGCCTCGACCGGTTGGGGTGAGAGGAAAAAATGGGGGAAAGCAAAAGAGGGAGGTGAGGGAGAGACAGGAGAGAGAGACCAGGAGCAAATATACAACAGTTGTTTCAAGTTTAGAATCAGTTATGTCATGTTTATAGAACTACGGTGTCATTTATACAAGCAGCAGCAGAGATTGTTGATAAGAAATTATACTGATGAACTTTTAATCAGAGCATAGTAATAATGACAGCAGTATTATTGTTAGCGATGATGATAATAATAACAATAATAATAATATCATCAAAACTGGGTCTGGATCCTGCAGCCTGCAAAATGAGGACAAAGGGAGAGAGAAAAGCACCTAAACGGTTGGTGAAAAGTGTTAAAGCCGCACATTGTGTGACAAATTATGAAAGGATTACTTAGTGCACTGCTTTCTTGTGTGTTATTTAAAAGTTTTTAAATAACACTGTCTCAGCAGCTCATGACATAGAAAGGGAGCGAGGGAACGTACCGAGGTGGTAAAAAAAAAAGAAAAGATCAGTTCAAATTCTTATGAGAAAGGAAGCAATAGTGAAGTTTATTGATGCGACACAGAAGACGGAGTGATTGTCTCTCTCACACACACACACAGTTCTGCACTGCTGTTCTTCTGGGGACACTGCACTGACTTCCATTCATTTAGCCCTAACCTTAACCTCCCCACAATTTAAATGTTAGAACTAAACTTAACAAGTTTCTAATTTCTGCCTCATTAGGCCCAGGTTTTGGTTGGACAAGTTACTAAGGACACTAATAGACATAGTACTTTCCCTAATCCCTCACCCTAACCATATTCATCACAATAGTCAACCCTAACCCTTACTGTTTAAATTGCTCAAGTCAACATTTAAGTCAATTTAAGGCTTAATATTAACCATAAAACCCTCAAAAAGCCCTTTGAACATGTGATGATCTGCTTAAATGTCCTCACGTGTCCTTAAAATAATGTTTATATTAATGTTTTTGGGCCAAATTTGTCCTCACAAACCCATTAAAGACATGCACACAGGACCAGTCTTTCACATTTTGATTTTTCATTATTGTTTTGAAATCATTATCTGGGAATTTTTAACAGTGTGAGGAAGTTTTGGCAGGTTTTCACAACTTCATCAGGGTTTAAGACCTGGTTTTAAGTTAGATTTGACATTAGGGTTGGGGTTACGGTTAGTTGAGATTGTTAGGATTAGGATTAGGATGATGGGCTAGGAAATGCTTTTAGACAAGTGTGTGGTGGGGAGAGTAAATCTGAGTATGTCTGCTTTTTTGTTTTTTTAACTTAACATTTACAGCTGCATCCCCGTCTCTTCAGACTGCTAAGTAAACACACACACATATATGTTGTATATACAGTGATGGGTGTGTGTGTGTGTGTGTGTGTGTGTGTGTGTTTGAATGTGTATGTCTGTATGTATACATCTGCAGCATTTCCATTTGAAAGCTTCCATCTGAGCAGAGATAATAAGGAGCAGTGTGCGAGTCTCTCCCCAGAGGAGTGAGTGACAGTCTGAGGAAGCGTGGCGATACACTTATTCACACTGATGGAGAGATCAGAGTGAAACATGGCAGACGTTGTCATTGCAGCCTTACGCCACAGAGAGGGACGCTTCCTAACATCGGCGCTACAGTCCTGTCTGCCAGACAGTGACACTCTGAAAACAAACAATCACACAGGACAGCTTGAAGACTGCAGGGGAAGTGAGGAGAGGGCTGGATTGAGCTCCTACTTTTCTACCCTGATTTTACACCTTTTTAACTTTTCTCTCCTGTTACGTACAGTATGTCATTTATTTATCTTCATGGCATTCTGGTGCCACAACCTAGCCTCTCTCTATATACACTGCCGTTCAAAAGTTTGGGGTCACCCAGACAATTTGGTGTTTTCCATGAAAACTCACACTTTTATTCATCAAATGAGTTGCAAAATGAATAGAAAATATAGTCAAGACATTGACAAGGTTAGATGGAACCCACAAATGTGATGCTCCAGATACTCAACTAGCTCAAAGGAAGGTCACTTTTATAGCTTCTCTAAGCAGCTAAACTGTTTTCAGCTGTGCTAACATCATTGCACAAGGGTTTTCTAATCATCTATTAGCCTTCTAACACAATTAGCAAACACAATGTACCATTAGAACACCTGAGTGATGGTTGCTGGAAATGGGCCTCTATACACCTATGTAGGTATTGCATTAAAAACCAGACGTTTGCAGCTACAAGAGTCATTTACCACATTAACAATGTACAGAGTGTATTTCTGATTAGTTTAATGTTAAAAAAAAATAGTGCTTTTCTTTCAAAAATAAGGAAATTTCTAAGTAACCCCAAACTTTTGAATGGTAGTGTATATGTGCAATTGTAGCAAATTTAATAACTGTTGAGATGCAGTATTCCAGTGTGGACAAATAAGGTGGTTCTACAAGTCCCTGTTCATTCATTAGCAATAGGCAAACCACATGATTTTTAATTTGACCTTTTATTGTTCATGTAGGACTCTCTCTGGCAGAAAATGGCAGAAAATTGTGAAAATAGAGCATAACTCCTTAATTTTTCAAAGGCCCCGATGTTATTGATGTTTCATCATTGAATATGTAAACTGCTTTAAAGGGCCCGTGTCCTGTCTCTTCTCCTCTTTTTGCTTCTGCTTCTCTATTGCTTTGACCATGTGATAAGCACTGACATGTTTCACCAGGGACACTGGGCTGGTTTCATGACCGTGTTAGGTAGGATGTAATAGGGGTCTAAAGGGGTCACGCTCTAAACTGACAGTCCATTCATAGGAATCAATAAATACAATATGTATGATGAAGGAAGGAAAGAAGGATAGAGGGAAGGAAAGAACCAAGGGACGAAGGATTTAAGGAAAGAATCGCCGCAATCACAATCAATATCATGCATATGCCTATACAGACTGTGTGTGTGCGTACGTGTGTAGTGGGAAAGTGAAATAAATCAGGCCCAGCTGATATGTGTTTACCTTCCCTAAACCCCAGGAGACTTTGGGTAATTGAGCATATCAGCAACAGAAACTCTCTCTCACACACACACACACGGACACACACGTTTGTCCTTCTATCAGAGTGAGGACCCTCATAGACATAATACATTCTCTAGCCCCTTACCCTAACCTAAACCCAATTCTAACCCTAAACCTAAAACCAGGTCTTAATCCTGAAAAAGCCATTTTTAAGGGGTGAAAAATAAGTGAGGACCAGACAAAATGTCCTCACTTTGACAAAATGTCCTGACTTTGTCAAAATGTCCTCACTTTGACAAAATGTCCTCACTTTGACAAAATGTCCTCACTTTGACATGTCCTCACTTTGTCAAAATGTCCTGACTTTGTCAAAATGTCCTCACTTTGTCAAAATGTCCTCACTTTGTCAAATGTCCTCACTTTGACAAAATGTCCTCACTTTGTCAAAATGTCCTCACTGTCCTCACTTTGTCAAAATGTCCTGACTTTGTCAAAATGTTCTCACTTTGACAAAATGTCCTCACTTTAACAAAATGTCCTCACTTTGTCAAAATGTCCTCACTTTGTCAAATGTCCTCACTCTGTAGGTGTTTATACGATTTTGGTCCTCACTCTGCAGCAAGTACAAGAACAGACACACGTTTGTCCTTATATCAAAGTGAGGACCATCATAGACATAATACATTCCAATACATTCAATACATTACAATCCAATACATTCCCTAACCCTAAGCTAAACCCAATTCTAACCCTAAAACCAGGTCTTAACCCCAAAAAAGCCCTTTAAAGAAGTGAGGACCAGACAAAATGTCCTCATTTTGTCAAAATGTCCTCACTTTGTAGGTGTTTATATGATTTTTGGTCCTCACTCTGCAGCAAGTACAAGAACACACACACACACACACGTTTGTCCTTATATCAGAGTGAGGACCATCATAGACATAATACATTCTCTAGCCGCTTACCCTTACCCTTAACCTTAAGCATTACAACTAGATGCCTAACCCTAATCCTTACCCTAACCCTAACCTAAACCCAATTCTAACCCTAACCCTAAAACCAAGTCTTAACCCTGAAAAAGCCCTAGTGAGGACTAGACAAAATGTCCTCACTTTGTCAAAATGTCCTCACTTTGTCAAATGTCGTTTGACAAAGCGTTGTTGCTTACTGACACATGCACCACCCTTGAAAGAAGTGGTGAATTTAAGAGTTTTTACTTTCATTTTGTTTAGTTTATGCAAATGGAGGTAAAGACAGATGTGTTGTGTTTGTGACGGACATATTTGGTTGCAGTACGAAATGAAGTAAGACCATAGTCATGGTCTGGACCAAAAGAAAAGAGGTTTAATATTTAAAAATAATCTTCACTTTCCATACTACACCCAGAAGCCACTTGACTTATCTTAGCATAGGTAGATGGAAACAAGAGAGAGGAGTTAGTCTGAATAGCTGTAATAAAATAACTGGTTAATGAATCTGTAACTATATTGACAATTATATTGATATTGTTTTCAAGGAAGTCTGATCAGTGGACTTTTTTACTGACACTCAAGTCCAAATGATTTGATTATTTAAAAAAAACCCAAAACACATTAATCAATAATGAAAACGTATTGTACTGCACTCAAAAAACTGTACACTGTTTATTTAATCCACACAATGTAACATTTATTTACATGTTATGTAATGTGCTGCACAAAGGCGACCTCACCCTCTGTTTCTGTGCTAAGCGGTCGCTAAGCGACAGTACCTGGGTTCATATTCAATGGAGAGATATGGGAGTGGCATCGATTACAATTCAAATCCTGGCAGGAAACTGGACGTTGTATACAGTAGATCTATGCGAATTACAAACAATGTAAAGCAGTTTTCCAAACGCTGTATTCCACTCAGCAGCCACAACATTATAACCAGTAACCTGCTGATCATATGCATGTGTGTATTTGAATAAATGCATGGCTTTATGTGCACGTTTCTGTCAGTGTGTACATGTTGATGGCGTCCCTGTAGTCGCAGCTCTGCTCCTCTTGTAATGTGCCCATGTAATGGTGTAATGAAAATTCATGATGAGAGCATGTTAACTGCATTAGCCAGTCTCCCGAGTTCCAGCACATGAATAAAACGAACAAGGGGAGGGGGGGAAAAAAAAAACAGGGAAACTCATTTTGATGCCTAATTATTTTTGGACTTGACAGCCTGGCAGCGGCCTGGCCTGTGTGTGTGTGTGTGTGTGTGTGTGTGTGTGTGTGTGTGGGTCGTCAGTGTTGCTGAGTAGATGCACAGCAGTAAGCAGGGCCCTTCATTATGGGCCATAATGAGTACATCCACCCCAGATACAACAGCCAAGGAACCTTTGTTGCATTGTTTTGTTCCAACAAATCAACACATTTTACATGGCTCAAGCACCTGCGTTTTTTTATTTTTATTTTTTTTCTCTAAATTTGTAACAGGGGGGCTCCTCTTATCGTGGTCTATGTTTCCCTGCACACTTTCCTTTCATTATGGTCTGCACACATATTTTGACATGCAGAGATCATTATCACCTGCTGTAAAACCACCACATTAGTGGAAAAAAATGTGTTTCATAATAATTTGGTTATCAGAGATTCCTGCTTGTTTTAAGTGTGCACTAAATGTTATATTATCATATTATTATACCATGTATAGTTTAGTGCTACTTTTAAGCTTATTTTCATGGCATCCGTGTTTTTACTTTTGTTACTGCCACAGGTTATTGAGCCTCATGAGTGCATGAGCAGAAGGCTGTTAACTTGAGGCTTGAGCTGCATTCAACCATAGCGGGTATTTTTGTTGTGGTTAGTGACGCCAGTCTGTGTAATCTGTGCACAGTTGTTGTTAGTTTAGTGGAGTCAGAAGCTGTTTCACTCAAAAACAAAAATAGATTCTCCTGGATACTGTGGTTTGTTTGATTTAGCAGGCAATGTCTCGGAGAGATGCTGAATATGATCCCTCCATGAGGACTGGAGTCTTTTATGCTTTTCATACTCATGGAGATGTATAGTCCCTTCCTAAGGCTAATTTAAAACTGACCTACCTTGGATAATCAGAAGCACCTGGGTAGAAAAATTACTGTGTGTGTGTTTAGTAATCAACCCCATAGGGACTGACTGAATCCTTCCTGCCCATGATAGAGATGCGCATCAGTGCAACGGATATAGCCACAAGATTCCCAAAATCACAATCTTCCAGGATTAGGGGTGCAATGAAGGAGAAGCTGAGCATCTGGATGGTTTTTATTGGTTTAAGATTGTCCTTATCCTAACCACGTTAACCTCCTGATTACTTAAAGAGACATTATTAGATGCTTCCACTGGAACAAAAAGAGAAGAGGAGAAAATAGAGGCTAAGAGGCAATCATGCCCACCGGCCCATGTCGGGAATTGGCCAAGGACACAAAGACACACAGAGGGAGTAAGAGAAATGAAAAGGAGGAGAGGAAGAGGAGAGGAGGAGGGGGGGAGGAGAGGGGAGGAGAGGGGGAGAGGGTGTTCGATCGTCGATTAAAGTGCAATTGTGCAATTTCATTCCTGTTCCAGCACAATGAGGAATGAGATTAAGCTCAATTTGGACCTGTTCAAGAGATCCCCTCACCTCTGTCTGAGGTGCACTGTGCTACACTGACACACACACACGCACACACACACACACACACACCTACACACCCCTGGAACCCCTCACCATGTCAGCACCCCTCCAGGGAAATCAGGCGTCTGGAGACAGGTCAGCCCTGGCCCATGTATATATTCATGGGCTTAATCTGGCATCATTTCTCTCTGCTGCCGGAAAAAGAAATGTATTTAATTTACACAATCCCCATTTGGCCTCCTCGCCAAGGAGAAATACATAGGGAAAGTAGGCCCATAGTCAGCGCTTCACCGCATCCAGCATAAACTTGTTTGCAGGAGTGTGAATATAAAAGTTTGTGCACGTTTGCGTGTGTCTCTATACTGTATGTCAGCATGCACAGCAGTATTCTGTCTGTGTACTGCACAGAAGAGGGGGAAAAAAAACATCTTATCATATTCCAGACCTGTACAGTACACCCAAGAAGTGGCAGCTGTGCTCGTCAGTTTGAATGGGAGGATGGGAGTTGTACCCAACAGATGCTGCGTGTGTGTATTAAACAGATTAATTATTAAAACATGCTTGACAGATGAAAAGTGGGTCCTCGGGCTATAAAGGAAAATGTTTATTCTTCTGCCATAGACTGTGCTACACTTAGCTTCTGCTCTCAACTTATCCAGCGCCTCATTGAAGAGAGTAAACACTTTCTCTACTCCGTGTGGTTGGAATCACGTACATAATCATTTGAAATGGCCGCCTGGGATAAACCTTCAAATATGAGTGTGTGGTTAGTGATTGGGGTGAAATATGATACGTGTGCAATGTGTATGTGTGTGTGAGCATGAAGTTAAGTAGCCGGAGGACAAACCCAATCACCTTTTTTCCCACACTTCACCTAATTAAATCAAGTAATATTATCTCTGCTCTTGCTGCTCACAAGTTTCTTTTTTCCTCTTTTCACCTCAGAAATTAGTCATTTTTCCTCATTACTACTGTAAATACTTGACTTTAATATATTGAAAGAGACACTGGGAGTGGCTGCTATGATTATCACTTACATTCAATCAAGTTATTTCCTATCACAAGCCAAGTGAGAGATAAACGATTCTTACTACATCACTGCAATATCCATGTTGTAGAAACACAGTGTAAAACGTGGGGGGTTGTTAAGCCTGTCACTCATTTTTACAAACCTGTTGTTGTGATCTGTTTGAGACATGTGCATTTTGTGTTTTACTCTCAGTATCCCTGAGTTTCCATCAGACTTTTCCAGAAAAATCCAATCCTTGCTGGTTAAAATCTGAATCTGAAAAGGTATATTTTTCACTTTCTGATGCCAGTTTCATCCATGTCAAAGCTGTCTGCATCAGACACTCCTGTGTTTGGATATTTTATTCGCAGTTAATGTGGCAGCTAGAGCTGCAACAGTTATTCAATTAATCAATTATTAATTGATTACTAAATTAATCATCTGTTTTGGTAATCGATTCATCGGTTTGAGTGTTTTTTCAATAATTAAGACACACACTTTCTGATTTTCCAGCTTCATAAATGCATATATTTTCGGGTTTCTTTGCTCCAAGAAATCAGTCAAACTGAATCATTTTTGGTTTGTGGACAAAACAAGACATTCAAAAACATCATCATTTCCAGGTTTTGGGAAAAACATTTTTCAACATTTTCTGATATTTTATGGACCAAACAAGATTATGAAAAACAATCATTACAGCCCTGGTGGCAGCCCTCATAAATGTTGGTCCATTCCCTTCCATGAGCAAAACAAGTTTGAGAGATACCAGTCGGGCTCCCGCTGCCTCATTTCTTCTGTTTTTCAATAGGTTTATTTTCCTAAAATGGCATCTACCGCTTTTTATAGGCTACTTAAAATTATAGTGAGTATTAAGAAAACTGCATTGTGTGATTAAGTCAAGTTGGTCTAAAGCCAAGTTGGACTCGACTAAACTGCAACATTTTATTTAAAGGGGTGAAAATTAAGGAAGGTGCAAACACAGATGAGGTTAGTGTCCATGGAAAAATATGCAAATAGTGTTGTTTTATCAAATTGTCTCTCGAGTGACTGTTAAGATTCCTGCAAATATATTGTACATCCAACAGAATTACGAGAAGACAAAGTCTGAACAGTGTTTGCTTTACTTATTTTAGACAACAAGAGAGAGACGTGAGTCCCAGGAGAAGATGGAAGCGGAGCGGGGGTGGAGAGGGGTTTGCAGACAGACACATCTGTCTATGGCACAAGGAAGAGGGAGTGAGACATACCACCTGCTCAGGCCATTTCTCCACTTCTCATCATTCTGTGTAAATAGGTGACAAATTATTCAGTCTTGGATCTGAGTTTTCCAGCCTGTTCTGAAGGCGGAGGCCAAGGAAAATGGCCCAGTTACCCCCCAGCATCCTTTAATGATTACTCCACCCTCACTTGCACTCACACAGTATATGTACACACACACTCATAGACAGAAGATTATAACCCCCCCCCACACATGCTACACATACACTCACATACACGCATGCACATAACAGACACGGGTTGCTGGCCCCCCTGTTGCCTCATCTGTCAGCAGACACACCACCATCACATGCACACACTCCCTCACTCCCAGGGGAGAGGGTCTCAGATGCAGATCATCAGTATTAGCGAGCGGCTGAGGGATTAGCATCCCCCTGCGATGACCTACAGGTGTAGCCCTAGGACAGAGCAGACACTTATCTTGCAGAGCATCGGTGGGCCCTGAAACCTCGGACCTCACCAAGCACACGTCACAGGGGAAACGGGAGAAGCAGCAGAGGCAGAGCGATGGGGGAGGTGGTGCAGGGTAGAGTCGTAAGGTACGGGGAAACACAGATGAGTGAGTGCAATCCAAGGATGGGTAGAGTAAACCCACTCAGAGAAGAGTTATGAAGTTCAGTGAAATACTGTCTGTCCTAGGATTCAAAAGCTAAATTTAAAGCCTGGCAGGAGGTGAAAATATCATATCATATGTGTGTTGAATTATTTTAACTGTAACTACCATCTCACCTCTTGGTCCCATGCACTGCCAGGCATTAGTCGGTTCTGTTTGGTGATAATTGCAGTCTCTAAATGTTGAAAATCTATTATTAAAGACTCACTGGTTTCTTATTTTCAAATAAATGAGCAAGTGCTTCATTTTAAAAGAAAATAAGTAACTTAAATCATACTCATAGTTAACTCATTAATTAACTGTTGCCAACTGTTGCCAACTGTTGCCATTGTAGGCCACTGTACTGTTAATGGTACCATACTTTTAAATTTAAAAATTGCTCCTGAGAAAAAAAATTAAGCGTTTACAAAAAAGTTGTTACTTAGACTTTGGTTTCTGAATGAATCTCTCTGCATTATACTGGGAAAAGTTTGATTTAATGTCATCTTTGTAGTTGTGCCTTAACAGCATACTTTATAAAATTTACTGTCAAAAGTCCTTGGTAACAAGTATTTTGGTCCTTTGTTAAGTTATAGGAGGTTTGGTTAACCATCTGTTGATGTGTTGTCTTGGATTTAGTATTTCCCATTATTCCACTGTTTTTCCCTTGTGGTTTTTCTTTATCATAATGTAGCAGGTTATCACATTTTTGACAAACAGACAAAGTCAAAACAATGTGAAGATGCAGGCAGACAAGCAAAGGGCCTTTGGTGGTTGACACTCATGTTTTGTTCGCTGTAATATCATCTGAACCCGGCTTGTGTTGTTGCCTCCCGTCGGACTCGCCTCGTTCTGTTGACATTTTGCTGTTATTTGTACACTGCAAAGCGGTCCATTTTCCCCGCATCAAAAGTGCTTTTACGCGTGTGTGTCAGGATGTCTTTGGTGCTTACCTTCAGCTCCTGTCAGACAGCGAGAGCAGGGCCTGTGCTCAGGAGCAGAGGGGGGAAGGCTTCTTTGTGCCCTGAGCGTTTTTAGTTAAGGCGAGAACTGGCTCAAAGGCTGTCAATGCACACACAAACACACATCAATACACACACACACACACACACACACGTACACATCGACAAGCAGTGTTTTCACACTCAGCTGCATTTCCAGTAAGAAGTAAGTCTTTGAAATGAACTTGGATTCATAAAGCATACATACACACAAGCACGCACACTATGCTCATTACACAGGTTTCTAGCCCGCGTTTGTCTTTCTCAAAGACTATAGAAATGTGAGGGTGGTGAACGCAGCCCTGATCAAAGAATGTGGAGTTAGGACTTAGGACCTGACAAAGAAAAGCTACCCCACTGCGTGAAACAATGTGCATGCAGCAAGAGAAAAGCAACAAATGAAACCACCGCTCTTTGAGAAACCACAATTACGAGGAACTGTTCACACGTCTTCCTGTGTTGCATGATAAAATACACCAGATGGAAATGGCAATCTGGCGCTGAATGGTCTTTTAGTTGTAGCTTGTTACTGTGGAGAGGACACCAGGGTCAAACCTGCACTGTGAACTCGGCAGACACAGGGGATGCATTTCATTACCGGGCTTTTGAAAGCTTGTAGCCTCCAGTCACATAATTATTTATCACACAGCTCTAAGTAAGATTTCTACTCCTTTTTTTTTATGTAGAAAGAAATTCACATTTAAATCTAAATTTCAAACTTGAGTTGAGCAGACAGTTATAAGTGTGCAACAGTAAAACATGGATGTTAAGTCGAGCTTTTTCATAGACTGGGTTGTTTTACCTGAAGCTCCTGTCTTTCTGGATGGAGGGAACAAAGTCAGGATATAAGGACGTCTTCTCTTTTGTGTCCTCAGCCATAAACTGCATAAAGGCTGAGCTGCAGTTTAAAGGCTTGATTCTTTTAAACCTTCAGAGGATCTAATGGTTCATATGAACCTCCTCCCCTAATATGATGCTATTGTTTCACAGCAAATGCCACTGTTTGTAATTTGTAAAGTCCCAAAGGTCTTGTTACGTCAGAAATGTCCGAGTTTATCACTGGAATGTTGTCACCACTGTCTGTTCATATACCAAAGTAAACCCTTGGATGCTCTATGATAAGGAAATACATTTTATTTACCACTTATGTGAACACGTGTTGTTCACATTTTGTGCTTTAGACACAACGTGGCTGGGTTTACTGTTACTACTTCTAGTAAAACAACATTATTAAGAGACCTCATCATACGTCAACTGAACATAAGCTAATTTTTACACTTTTAATAAAACTAAATCTCGAGTTGATGTTCTTTTTTTTTAAGATTATTTTCATAATTGATCAATCTGTCCGGTTTATTTGCTTCATAAAATGCCAGAAAACCTCGAAATGATGACGTTCTCAGATGTCAGTTTTAATGATGTCTTACGAAATTAATGATGGATTAATCAAATAATCTATGTATAGTGACCAATATTACATTAACACCTCATGTTGCCTTTACAGTAAGTTTAGAATTGCCCGGGTGCTTCAAGAATCAGCTGGATTAACTAAGCACAATTGTGTCCTGCAGATTTGAAGTTTGCCGCTCTTTTAACTATTTTTCAACTTCTTTTTAGAGATTTCATCCAGAATAGAAAGTACCTTCAAACTGTCTTCATCCACATGTCAGCATTACATATGCAAACTGGGGAAGTGATTTAATCTCTTCATTCCAAGTAGCATGTGCTCTGTCAGTGGAATTTGGGAAGTCAAGCATTTCTTCCGAGTAAATGACAGCAGTGTACCCCTGGTGTGTTGAGGCTGCCAGCCACTAAGCAGCCCTGGCATTCTGCAGACAGGCCAGACTTGTGGTTGCTGTTTTGCTCACTCCTTCTCAGTCTTTGGCTGCAGGCTATATGCAGAACACAGACAACTAGCCTGTTCCCACACCAGGACTCGGTGCTGGAGGTGCTCGACCCCATACTTTGTTCCGAGTGCATTAGCAGAAAAGAGAGGGTGAGCAATAATGCAGGAGACCTGGAGGTAAAGGGAAGGATATGAAACAGACAGAGTGTGTTTGTTCAGATCACAAAATAAATCTCGATTTAAACACAAGGTTGACTTTCTCTGCCTCTGCATTTTTCTTTTCCTCTTCTTCATTCCATGCTTTGGTTTCTGCCATCAAAAAAACAAAAAAAATGACTGACCACAACTTCACGTTCTCTCATGTCATTCTCCACAAAAGGAAAGTTCTAAACTATGTTTGGGTTTCCTCGGTGAACCGCGAGAAATTGTGACTCAAGCTAACCCTCCCCTGTCATATTCTTTCAATTAGACATGACAGAGATGGCAGAGCATTGTCTGCAATGAAGTATTTTTACGACAGCAAACCCATTGTTTCTCTGCCCAACCACTAGGTACGATCCTATTCCTGGCCTTTAAAATGAGCATTGAAACATCAAGCCCTGAATTTCAGTTATGTCATTAGATCCATTTCAAAGATTCCAGCTTCCAGAATCACTAATCAGTTCTAGTTCATAGTATCTTTCATGTTAAAATTTCACAACAAAACACTAGAGATCATTTTTTGTGTGGTGAACAAAACTCTTCCGTATTTATAGAAACTAAAAATTATGATTATTTAAGTTTGAAACTAGCAAAGTGAGAACAAATATTAAATACTGATGTGTGTCAGTTTTGGCGGTTACGTTATGGAACAATAACGAGTTGAAATTGTTTAAAACTCTTTTGGGGTTCAAAAGAGATTTGAAGTGCAAACTAATTACAGATCACAATGTAAACTGAGAGTCCGGTGTTATATTTTTTATTGAAATGTTTCATATATTTTCTCTACATCTCCTTGTACATGACAGACAAAAATAAGCCACAAGCTTCAGCCTATTCCTTTTTCAGTTATTGGGACGTTTGTGTTAAATTATCTCACTTTATGTTTACATTTTATATGAATGCAACCGAAATAAAGATATATATATATATATATATATATATACAGTATATATTTGGCAACAAAGCAGAGGACGACATGATTGTTCTTTGCACAGGGCAGGCACAAACTGACCTTTAATCCCCTTCTAGTATCTGACATTTATTTACCAGGACTCCAGCTGGTTTATTATGTTTCTCTTTGTCACAAACACATTTACTGTATGACCAGTTAGCCGGCTGTAAGCCCATGTTGGCCATGATCAGTCAGTGTCTTCATGTCCCACTGTGGCTTCTCTCTTTCCCTCCTGGCTCAACTGATTGGTCACTAAGCTCAGACAGTCTGAGGCCTCTCCAGCTCCGGCCTCTTCATATATGCAGTTTTAATTGAGTGATAATGAAGAGAGCTTGTCTGAGATGAGGTTAACAGGAGTGTATTAATTTGAATAGGGCCCTGTGGATTATCCCCGGCTCCCCAGCTTCTTGGAGCCACTGTGGTGTCCACACATGGAACCAAGAGCGGACTGCATTTCTAAATGGACCACAGGACAACATAAGGGTCATTAGCATGAGATTCAGACCAAGAGTTTATCTGTCATGGATGACACACGCCTCGACACAAACTTTGACGAGCATATACGTAAGTGCACTTGGTAGTGATTGAGGAGGAACCCTAATAACCAGAGGGCAAAGATAAAAATCTATATCTCTCAATCACAATGTAGATTTCTATCTTTCTTCCTATTTCTGTCCCCATCTCAACTCTCCTTTTCTCTCTCTCTCTGTCCTCCACTATTGTTGTTATCAAATGATACAGTTGCTCAAGCGCAGCGTTTGAATCCTAAGGACCTCTGGGAGCGGATTTGTCTCCACCAAGCCCCTTCTAACGGGGATTAAGAGGATTAAAAACCATAAAATGACCCCAGCTCCAAGTCCCCAGAGCCGGGCCCAGCTTGCTTCAGCCCGGCCCAGCCTGAAATGGAGCAGAGGCCGCAGGCCTTCTTTACCAATGGCTCCTTAAAGCTCTCAGTTAGCATGACAAAGGAGAGAGCAGTCCCCCTGATCCGCCAAGGAGGCAGTACAATGGAGTGTCTGCTTTCTCCACTGCTCATTTTCATGGACACAAACAGCATTACACTTGGCAGTGACATTGTTCTAAACTCCAACATGGAGCCCCTCTTTCTCTGCAGAGCTCAAGGTGTCATATTAATTATTTAAATCTGATGTGGATTTTCAGCGAGGGATCCCTCCAAGGCCTTACCCGCAGCCAGAAGGTCTGGGATCTGCATTCGTTTGGTTAATTAGACCTGAAACCAAGCTTTGATCTCAACCAAAATCGGAAAAAGGGAAACTTCTAGAATGAATTACTTCAGCCTTAACCTATTTTTTTCTTCCTTTATGGATCTTTCCTACTCATTTTCACCCCTTTTATATTGTTGTGAGCACAATTGCGTGTTTGTTGCTCTGTTCGTGTTAGACTGAATTAGAGTGTGCAACCACTGAGTTTCGGGTTAAGGATTTTGCTGTTAACCAGCTTCATAAGGTCAATGATGAAGGTAATTGAAGGCCACTTTAATCCACTCAGGAGGCATGACAGAAGCATTTACTCATGTCGTCTCACCAAGAAGGTGCAGTTGGACGCAGATGAAAGGGAAGAAAGGACGGACGGATAGTGGGAACAAGACAGCAGAGGCTGGGGTGGTCCCTCTCCCTCTCTCTCTCTCTCTCTCTCTCTCACTATCTCATTTTAAACATTCATCGAAGTCAAGATAGAAACGGAAAGATGTAAATCCAATAAAGCTTGAAGCCAAACATATTGATTCAAACTATTTGGACCACAATAATAACATCACAACAAAGCTTTGCTGGCCGTTCAGCGTTTCGTTCACCACATAACAGCGTTTAGATCGTGTGTGGATTTGAAGTCTGAGGTCAAGAAAAGTCCTGCGGGCAACTTCATTCAAACCTGACTAATGATGCAGCCGAGCAGCAGAGATGGCAGATGTAAAAATAAATCACGGGGGTGTAATATAGCATTTCGGTTGTTTAAAGTGCAACCAAATGTGTTTGGTGTTGTGATATTGAGAAGGGTCACAGTGAGTGAGTGAGTGAGTGAGTGAGTGAGTGAGTGAGTGAGTGAGTGAGTGAGTGAGTGAGTGAGTGAGTGAGACAGGACAGGACAGTCACCAGGACATGCATTAAGCTTCCCGTTGTCACTGTCTGATATATATCGGGAGACAGCACTCTCCACTGGATTCCGTGTCATTTCTCTTTGAACGGTCAAATTCAAAAATTCATGCATAATTGAGGCATGTATTATGAAAAGGTGAATGAGGGGAGCGTCGTTCTCCAACTGTGAAGGGACTGTGGAGGGAGAGAGGGTAGAGGGAAGCCTCAGGTGGGGAGCAAAGAGCCCTGCTGGATCTCCTCACCCTGCTCATCTGAGCCTCATCTGAGCCTCATCTGAGCCTCATCTGAGCCTCCTTACTGCACTGAGACCAAACTCTGAATACTGCAAGTGAGTGAAGCCCTCGGGTCTAATGTGGTAAGTTAATTTGCTCCCTCGGCAAAGCTCACAGCTCAGAGTGACGCACCATAATACAACGTAATCAGCAAAAACATTATCAGGCTTGAAGTGACTGATGTTATGTTGGGACCGCACAATATAACAGGGGGACAGTCAGATTAGGTGATCTTTTGTCATGTGATAATTTAATGAGATTTCCCAAGGCAATGGAAAAAGTAAAAAAATCACCAAACCTTTAATGTGGGGACCCACTTTTTGAAGATGACAAACCCACTTTATATTGTGACCAATTCACAATATAAATCATAAGAGGAGCACATTTCTGGATATTATAACATTATTTCTCACTGCCATTTCTTTATTTCTACACAGTCAGCTGTCACGTTTAGGGCAAAATGCCACTTGGATAAAGGAAGGTTAACCCATAATTGCATTCAAATAATCTCAAATGATGCAAGAAAACAGCAAAGAAAATGATCCGTCCACTTACATGGATAAATGAGTCCAGCCAGTGCAGCAGTGTCCAAATAAGAGGCTCCAGCAAAGCAACATTGGCTTGTCTGGCTAAGTGCTGTGTCAGCTCATCACACAACATGAAAAGACTTGCTTCTAATGTCAACAATATTTTCCTACGGCTTGTTGCCTGGTTAAGCCTTGTGTGCTACTCTGATAAGTGACACATCGGATATGCTACGTTGATCTTCCGCGATCAACACAGTATCTTGTTTTTTTTAATTTGAATCCCAACATGGCTCCAGATTTAATAATAACAAACTAAACAGAATGAAACAACAAATTCAGCAGAATAATACTGTCCATTGCCAGCAAGATTTTGTTTAATGCGGAAAATGGATGATTTGAGGACTTAACCATCAGAACCAAAAACATTCACATGCAGTGACAAGTCCTGAAATATTCTAAATAATTCTATTCGACAGGTCGCTCTGGGCCTCTTGTCAGTTTTCTTGCCATTATTGCATCCCTTGGTGTATGTGGCCCAATTTAACTTCTCCTCTTTGGTCCCTCTCTCTCAGATGTAGATCAAACTCACACCACAAATGTGTCTCACTCTAATCTCCCATTTATTTACAAGGCCTTCCCCCCTAACCGATGTGCGCACACACACACACACACACACACACACACAAACACCCACACACGTGTGCATGTCGCCACATACAGTGCCACAAACGAAGACTTAATGACAGTGAGTGAAATAATCACCCGCCTCGCCTGTAGCACTGTGGGCTTGAAGTTGACCCCCTGCCCTGACACGCACACACCCATACACATACACACAAGCAGCGGGGCCCTCTCCTCAGGCCCACACGACCAGCCCTCAATGAATACAAAGGATTGTGAGGATTAGCCAGACATTTGGTCGGGCATTGTTCTGGCCTCCTAAATGAGGTTTGGCCGGTGGCAGCCGGCACGGGGGCCGGGTCCTCCGTGAAGCTGAGGCAGAGGCAGCGGCCGCCCCTCGGAGGAAGAGTGATAATTACCTCTTCCTGAGAGAGATGACAGCTTTGGCCTCTGCGTCCCTGAATCTTGGACATTAGCAACTGAATAGAGAGCTTTCATACTGTATATCATTTTAATCTTTCATGTTCAGATCCAGCAGATGGCTTATTACTGGCCTGGATGAGGAGGCAGCAAGGGAGACAAATGGCCCATGTCTCTTTAAAGGAGGGATGCCGGGGAAATGGCATTCATATAGGGCAGGAGCAGCGGATAATTGTATATCTGGCTGTTTGGAGGTGCAGTGCTGCTCACACACTGCCAGCCTATAAATCATAAAACTATTAATCTTAGACAAATCCCACTCGGACGGCTTGACGGAGGGCACCGAGTTTGGAAAAATGAGATCCCTCCAAAATATGAAGGATTCTTATATGACATGCATCTTAAGTGTTCAGCCATGTCCATGTAGCCCAATGCGTTTCATTTATTTACATTTGCATTTAACCTTCCCTCATACAAAAAACAAAACAAATATCCAATAAAAGCGATACTCCGCATGGTCACATTGATATTCCCCCTTTATATATAAATTTTAGCCATTCAAGCCAGTTAGGTTTTTCTAGTTTTTCATATATTCAGATGTGTCATTTGAGTTACTCATGTGTCTTGAGTTATTCATGATTTCATAAGGAATTTTAACCGTGCAGATTTCTGCAGGGGACTGCACCTCAACTTTTGAAAAAGTCAGCACTATAAATCATCAGATTTTGGCCACAGAAAATGCACATTTAAAAAAGCAATGCAATTCCAGAACTGTCTGGTTTTGTATTATTTGGGAAGGTGTGTGTGTGTGTGAGAGAGAGAGAACATCTGATTTTTATCACATTTCAATGTACTTTGCATTGAGAGAACATAGTATATCTCCTCTTCTCCCTGTCTCTCTCTCTGCATCTCTCTCTTTTTGTCTCTCCTCTGACATTTCCCATCCACAGAGAAACAATATGGTTTCATCTCCTACACTGACAATGATGCATGAGCCCGATGGAAAACACTTTTCAGGTGTTGTCATTATAAAGCCATTTTTTCCCCATAGGCCCCATATGAAAGAAATACAAAGACAGGGCCCAAAGTGTAATACTCTAATATCTCTGCAGCTTTTCATTGGCATCTGTGGAGCCTTGGCTGCTGGATTGTCTCCTTTTCAATTACCTGATCTTTTCAACTTATTGGGAAATGAAAAATGTGCAGCACAGTTGGGGCACAGGAGCAAAAAAAAGCCTTCACTCCACTCTCTCGCTTTATGTCCTTTATTCTCTTCTGTGCTAGGAGAGGACGTTTCAGTCAAAGTAGCCACAGTACACTAGAAATTATACTCAACTTTAAAAGCATAAACAGTTAGAAACCACCTCAGTGTCACATTAATTTAGAGCTGACACTAACCACAGGTCACTGTTACCATTAATGTACGAGCATCCAAACATTTTGATGAATGGCTCCAGTCATTCGCTGTGACTTTTCCTGGTTTGAACATGGACTGGGGGCACCTCCAATTTCTGACTTCACTCTTCTGTCTCGCTACATTGCTGAAGACACTGAGCAGTTCTATATTCATCAGTGCAAGATGTTCAAACATTTTTCAGTGACGCAGAGCCAGAGAGGAGGAGGGGAAGCTGATTGTTGATAAAACAGTTTGTCGAATGAGTCACGGTGGATTCGACAATGACTTGAGGTAAGCTGAAATGATGTCTCATCTTAACCTGATTATTGCGTTTACAGCACGTGAAGCCATGCTCAGCATCGTGATAAAGATTCCTGGTGCCAAAAATTTTTTACAACTGCTTATTCACAAATCACTCACCACAGACAGGCCCAGCCCAGATGTGGCAGCTGAGGGAAGGCTTTACATTTAAAGAGACACTATGTGGGTACACCAAGCATTTAATGCACAGAGGTTTACCAACATAAAAGTCTGGTAAACGATTAACAAATATTTGGTATGAAAGCATCAACTGTGGTCGTTTTCTAAGACTTTGCTGTCGATTTATTTCTTTCATTCTCCTTTGAAGGCGTCATAGTACAAAAATCTGTGAGAGACACACAACAGCATACAGGAAAAGAGCATGGTTTACACCTCTGCAATCCGGCACCAAAGCAACTGCATGCTGATTAGGGGCAAATAAAGCAAGCTACATCTTTTTGATTTTTAACAGCAAAAACAAAACTGCAAGAAAGAGCGCCTTGCTCGGTGTCTTGTCACTGCTCCCGTCAGAAACAGAAAAAGATTTGAGTTTTCAAAGTCGCACGCAGGCGCTGGTGCGTTGGCTTTCATCTGCGGTTGAGGTTCAAAACCTTGCAGCTCCTTCGATCGCGGTAAAGTGAAGTCACTGCACAGGGCGAACACAGGCGGGTCTGAGGAGAGAGCAGCTCGGCCTACTCTCCATGGAACTGCCGGAGTGGGAAGGCAAAGAAGTAGCTCGCCTTGCAATAAAGAGCAACGTCTAATAAATATTGTACAATCATTATTTTGTTTTCTGAATTTCAAATGATTATCCCACAGCCTTGTTGTATCTAACTACTAGTTACTTTAAACAGGCCTGGAATAAACACACTGATAACTTTTGTTCTTTGTTTGTTAATGCCCCTGCTTTCAAATGCCATGGGTCATCTACAAAACAAGTCATTTTATTATTACTATGGACTGTCCCCGGTGACTTATTGCTATTCAGCTCTAGCACTAATGTTTCACGCCTAGACAATAAAGAACCAGTAGATTTAGTCTGTATCTATCTATGTATATTTATATACTGTACGTATATTCCTGCTGGAGTGATTTGGCCGACAAATCAGCGAGCACATGAGCCAGTTATTCAGATCACAGTAGTATGTGAAGGTTACCTCCTGCCGCGCTACTTTAAGGAGATCTGAGGGACAAGAAAGCACGAAGCCAGCTGGGAGAACGGACTGCTCGCCGTCCAAGCTGCAGTTTGAGTTTTCACTTTCCTGTGTGTGAGTCATTAAAGACTTGTAGGGTGACTCTGGTTTACTGGGTGATCCAGCAATGGTTCTGAAACAGAGCAGGACCGTGGATGTACAACAGATGGAAAAAAGACAGGGAGGAAGAAAGACTTTGGGGGGGGGGGGAACTGGACGAGGCACACCTCATTAGTGCTATATCCCAGAGGTGAGAGGAAGGGGCAGCGCGGCCTTCCCACTGGCCTCTCTGTGACTGGTGATGTCATCAAACTGTTCCCATTTGTGAGCAGCACTGTGCCGGGACTGAAGGGGAACAGCTGGAGCTGGGTTTGAGCATGTGACCCTCTAATCATGAAGCAGCAGGCCCACCACCTAAAGGTCACGCACTGAACTGCTCCGTCACACTCAGACAGGAAGAACACTGCTTGCCATAGCATGCTAGCGCAAAGCATGTGGGCTTCATACCGTTAAAGCACCACAAACCCATAATAACCCACACTGAGCCCTTGTTCTTATCTGCCATCACCAGCACCACACATTTGACAGATCAGAACCAGGTGAGCCTCATAGTGAAGGCAAAATCAAAGATGGGGGATCAATAAGACCGTCACTGTGGAAACTGCATCAGAGAGTTCCTTAATTGAGGCAAGGTCAGTGTAACGGGTTCAGTACTTCCACTTGCCATTGTTGAGTTTAGTGCAATTCTGCTCTTCCCAGTTTGTTTTGACTGAGCAAGTGGTAGGTTATGAGTTTCACACACGGAGAAAATCATTTTATTTGCATAGTTATTCCTTGTTTTAATCTATATGTAACTAAAATTTGATAGACCATTAAGTGAGAACAGAATTGTGTGCTTCGGGCATCTGTCCAGTAAGTATAAACTGTTCTGTGTATGTAACATAAGCATTTCTATACTTTTTGTGGCAGCATTGCCAGATTGGACCGTGTGACACAACTTCTTTTGTCTATCTATTTTCAGAATAAAACCATTGACTGGGAGTTTGCGTCTGCTGCTTACAACACAACGCATAACATCTCTGTTGCATCAGCAAAAAACAACTGAAGGATGAAAACATATATAATGTATTAACGTAAAACCCCAGGAAGACTGGCATGTGTATTTGTGTGAATAAATTTGCGTGCATGTTACCAAAAGAATTGAACAGGTGTTCTAATAATTGTCCTCAGATCAGCTGACATCTGTTGCTCTCAAAGCACCAGGGCTCGTGAAACGAATGCCGCGTGTCGTTTTAAGTATTTCAGCCGTCAGGCATCGCCTCTGTCTCAGAGCCGCTACGGCTGACAGTCGCCAGTGACAGAAGACTGTGAGTAACATCATAACAACGCACGAACCACTTCCCATAGGTGAAGAGCAATCAGGGTCAGCGCGTCAGAGCAGCCACGCATTTGAAGGCTGCTGCTCTCTGGTGAGCGCCCGACTCCTCCATTATTCACAGCACTCACCTCCACCCGTGGCCCCGTTTCATGCACTGACAGCCCCAAAACGCAGCTGCCGTAATTGCATGTGATTGAGTCGCGCCAACTGTCCCGCTTGATACGGGCCCAGACTGAGAACTCTCACTCAGCTCCCCGGAGGTCACGGGGTCGGTTGACGCGGACAGACACGCGCAAACTGTCCCCAGAGCTCGGCCAGGTGACGGCGAGATGATGCCGCATGAGAAAATGGACGCAGACAATCAGTCAGACAGAGAGGAAAGTTACGGAGGCGGGAATCAGAAGGGATAGGTCGCAAGGTCAAAGAGGGCATGCTGATTGATTGGATACATCACCGGGTAGCTATTTTAGGTTTTAATCAACACCAAATACCACACGCACATACTCACAAGCAACCAGATATATGCACAGTAAGGCATGAATGACAGGACAAAGAATTGCTCTCAGCTATATCTGGATCAGAGGAGGGCGTGTTTCTCACTTGTTAATCAATCCAGCTGTCGACATAGGCCCTTCGAGTTTTGCTCAACTTGTGTCTGCAAATGTGACCCTGGGGCTTAATTTTACACTTTGGGTTTTGTGTCTTCCCTAGTGCATTGCAAGTGCAAGTGTGTTTGTGTGACTTGGACACGACGTACAACTGGGCTTGAACACAACCTGTGTAGATACAAACAGGACACTTGGACTCAAAAGTGTAGCAACAAAAAAAAAGGCAACTGGACTTAGTTGAAGTTCTCTCATCCAAGAGGCGAAACGTCTTCAAGAAATTCAATTAAGTCCAGTTGCCTTTGTTTACTAAACTTTTGGATACCATGACCTGGATGACTGAGAATCTTCACAGACAGGACACTTGGACGTTGTTGTAGTCTGACTAAGCCTTTTAATTGGACTACTGTGTTACAAAGCGGTTGTGACATCACCCATGAGAAAGTGAACTTCCATTTTATGAAACCTTGAGAGCCGAAGCTCCGTGTTGAGGTTTTGCAAATGGAAGTTCACAGACATGACCTGATATCAGCTGTCAGTCGCATGTATTTCAACATTACGTAAAACCTGCTCACCTGCTGATGTTTAGCTGTAGAATACTCACCGTCAGAGAGTTAGGTGACCTAATGGTGGTGCTAGAGGGAGAGTTAAAGGATCACCAAAATCCCTCACACTGATGCCTGTGGGATTCATCCACTGGGGATCATGAAAGTCATGGCCTGAGTGAAAGGAAGTAATGGAGCGACTGGCAGACCAACATTTTAAGTACTGCATTGTATGAGTTTAAAAATGGTTTTCTTTTTTTTATTATGTTTTAGTTTAGTTTTAGAATTGGCTGAGATGTAGCTACAATATTTACACCTTTGTAATTTAAATATATTATTTATTTATCATTATTATAATGACAAAAAATAATGTTTGAAAACACACAATTACTTTGAATCATCATTTCCAGTGCATTAGATAATATGACTAATCCCAGTTGCTGCAAGAGAAAAACACAAAGACATAAGAGGTTACCATGTTAACCATTAGACAAATGGGTTTCTGTTACACTGATCAACTGTCCCGTTTAAAAATTAATTTCAGCTTTACACCTCTGACTGTCGTCCAATTAAGTTCCATATAATGTGTTTGGTTTATGGTTATGAGATGTAAATATAATCAGGAGCATATGTGTTGTTTATAATGTAATGAAGAACAGAAATCAGGCTTTTGTTGTAGTTCACACACACACAAACACACACACACTTCATGCAGGAGGCAGGTTGGACACATCTTACTGTGCATCTTTATCAAAACTGAGCGGTATTAACATAATTGTCAGCTTTTACTGTATCTTGTCTCTTTAACATCATTTTGGTTATATTTTTAGATCTGCAGCCTGCTTGAGATTCAGTGCCGCTAATTAAATAGACAGAGGCTCTCACCATGCCAAATAAACTGATGTCTTTTCCCGGGAACTCTGGGAAGACTGTCAGATGAACCTGAACACACACCTGAAAACAAACGTTCCTGCCAAAACGCGGCGCAGAATCCGTCCCGATTACTGCAATTGTCACGAGCTGACCAGCAGAGTGGTGAGGAAGCTCAAAGGGATGAGTGCTGGGATGATAAAACATGCATCTGCCTAATAAATAAAGACAAAGGAGGAAAGTGAGAGGAGTGAAAAGTGTTGAAATTGAGCGTTTTTCTCTGTGTTCATATATATATGTGTGTGTGTGTGAGACAGACAGAGAGAGAAAGAGAGCGAGCGAGTCAGCGAGATAATGACCTACATGATTGATAATCAATGGCCTCCCTCTCCTCTTGTCTTGTGTTTCTGTTCTAGGGTTGTGTTTTAATGTCGCCCTGCTGCTCGCTGACCTCATTAAAGGATCTGGTTACCCTCAAACAGCTTTTTAATTTAGCCTAATGATTTTTTGCATAATAGATCAGATACTTGGTAAGCCCCAGGGAGTGGCCCTCCTCTTCAAGGTGCCTTTATAGTGAGCGGAGCTGAGGTTTGGGAGGTTGTTATTGTGCTATACATGTGTTTGCTTTATTCTGGGTTTGTGTTTTTCTTTGGTTGCTGTATCTTCTCATCAAATACCATTGTTGGTGTTGGATTGCCTCTATGAAATCTTGGAGCGCGTTCCCCTTACCTTCAAACTGCCTGAGCAAATCAAAATATGCAAATTCCCCTTGATAATTATTGGTAGCTAGAGACATTTAAGCTAAATCTTTGTCTTTCAAAATTATTTCATCACTAGATTCCCTGTTTGAAATGAACAGGTGGGTTTAATATGGGTTTCATGTCCCAAGTGATAGTTTCCCGTTTCCTTCATCACACTAACTAGCTCTTTTGGAAAACAAAACTAGAAAAATTGACAGTATTTTTAAAGAATGTCTGTTTATTGCCAACCCATTTGCTGAAAAGACCAAACTCAACAATTAAACTGTTGTGCATACAACTGTTGCTAGTCAAACCCACAGGCTTCACTCCCCTGAACCACAGACCCCCGGCAACTTTTCAAAAGAACTCTTCTGAGTTTTATGTTTTCATCAAAACCAGTATGAGTGAAGGACGGCTGGTTTGCGTGGTGTATTGTGCTGAAAGCTGTCACTCAAACCCAAAATATCTGGATACAGACAGTGTGAAAAGGAAGCTCTTGTTCTGCTTCTAAGTTAACTACGGTGCAGTTCATTTGTGGTGAGACAGCAAAGCAGACTAACGATCTTGACGGTAAATGCATGATTACAGTATGAAGTCAAGGAGCCAATCCTCTAATCTGTATCGGTAGTTTCACAAATCATCTGGTAACCATGGTGACTTACGCGAGTGAGCATGTGAGGTCAGGGATTTTCCCTGATCAGTGAGCTAAAACGGGGGGAAAGTTAAATGAGAGATGTGTTTGGGTCATACTTAGCTTATTTTGGCAGCTCCTGATTACAAGTGAGTGAAACACACTGGCACAATTACAACCTTGTACGTGACAGTACAGCAAAAGATGCCTCTTTTTCGACCTCGTTCGTCTTTACTTGTCGTGGTTTCTTTAAAAGGATTTCACTGCCAACAGCATGCAAGCCTAAATTTAGAAAACTACAGGTGTGAAAGCGACTTTGACACACTTTGGGTCCATTCATGCGATTTTTAAACAGTAACAAAAATATAAAATATGGTCAGCCTCATCAGATTTGCACTGAGATTACAATATTATTGGTTTTTGTGTCTGACTTTACACAGGTTGTTCATTAACAAAAAACTAAATAATTTTCTATCAGGTAGCAGCACAACCCCTATATTATAAGAGACAAAATTACTTCACTTCAACTTCATATGCATTACTAAGTGAAATGTCTTGGGAACTTATAGAGCTCATAGCAGAGCTCATGGTTTCCTTGAATGAACTGTCACACAATAACCCAAGTGATGAATAGATCGCATAATCAATTCTCTACAAATGCCTTGGGACGGATCCATTCACTCCATATACAGCAGAGTGAGCTGTAATCTGTGTTGCCGAGTGCAGCACCGAGACACCACCACAAACATGTTCCCTTCCCACACCCACAACATGGCTGAATCCACACACACAGACACACACAGGCACACACAGGCACACAGCAGTGAGCGTTGAGCGGAAGAGACAGGCACCGTCCCTGATCAGCAGTCACCCAGGCCTCTTCGTCTCGACATGATCACTGCCTGTCATTAGTCAGTTATGCTGTAAATTATTTAACCGTGCACATGTTTGGAACTGTCTAAACACACCAGACAACACCACGCAAAGTGCTTTCATGCGCCGAGCGACACGCTGACACGCTCTCAGAAAATCGGACTCTTGGAATGAATGAATAAGTTAGGCTGGGAAATAAATAAATAAGCAAAACAAACAAAACAAAAAAAAAACAAGCTTGTGGGGGGGGGGGAGTCTGCGCAAGGGGGATGATGGCGTAATTTGGCGCTCGACTTCAATCCCAGTCCCAATTAAAAGGGAATCTTAATGCATGTGTCTCTCGCAGCATTGATGTGTTCTCGCTCTATGATACGGTGCTGTGAGATGGTAGACGCAATATGCCTGACAATCTATTCCCAGACTGGCCCTCGCTGCCACTCAAACTGAGCAGACGGCTACTGCAGCTATTAGACACACGCTTCTGGGGGAAATGAAGGGTTTTCAGTGTTCACAAGGCCATATACTGTATGACTCGTATATGACCTAAGGTCCTGCGCGTATGTTGTTACGCTTAACAACGTGTCTACGCACATAAATGTGTGTTCAGCACTGCGTATCTTAACTCAAGGGCCTTATAATCAGCGCCGAGCAAGTGCTTGACAAGGCCACTTCCCCTCCGCCGAGCATTGTGAGGCCTCAGCTGCCAGAACTTAAGACAACATTGCGCACAAAGTGGGTAAACAGCGTTTGACATGTTTTCAATATGGTTACATTAGAACAAGCTGCGTTTGATTGAAAGGCTAATATTCAAGCCATGCAAATCATCAATCATGGGAAAAGGCCTATTAATTATTCAATAAAACAGTCTAATTCAAGAATCAATGTAGGGAAGCAGAGACAGGGATGAGGGGGCTCCCAGCAGAGAACGAGAGAGAGAGAGAGAGGGAGAGCGGGTAATATAAAGGAATAGGGAATTACCCCTCTCTCTCCCTCTCTCTCCCTCTCTCTCTCTCTCTGAGCTGTGACCCATCTCGTCCCAAGCTGTCAAAAACAACTGCCGCTCCCACGTTTCATCTCAACAAGTTTAAAGACGACTTTGGAAACACTTCATTTTCCTCGCAAAACTCGTTAGGCCTTTGTTCCTCATTAGTTCATCCTCTTCTCACTGTCTCGGTTACTCTTCCTCTGTTACCCCCAAAATCTCACCCCCCCGTCTCCCCCCCTCGGCCCCTTCCCTGTATCACTTTATTTCTTTTTTATTCTTTGAAGTCATCGTTAGGACTCTTACGGCCGCCCGGGTCAGGTGGTTTGAAGTTTGGTATTGTGCCCTCTGATCTCCAGCAATTACAACTGGGCCAAATCTCTTCCTTGGGAATTCATTATTTATGTTCAATTAAACAAATTCATCAGCAGTCTCCTCGGTAGAATTCGGGACCATGTAAGTGGTTTGCTGTAACGAAGCCGGGACACAGACCAGCTCAATCAGCTCTAATACAAAGACTTATAGTGTTTCCTCCAGCCAGGCCTCCCCGTCCCCGGCTCCTCAAAGGTGTTTCCACAGGCTTCATTACTCAGTGGGGACTTCTAAAGTCCAACACTACACCCACTTCAAAGCCTATTAGTATCTATTATTAATGGATTAATTTCCAATATCTCTTATAGACCTAGGCTATCGTTAAAAGTTCTGGACCAAAGAGTTAACTTCATTCAAGCCTCGTTTGGGTGGCAGCGTCTGAACTTCCACTCGAGTGACTTTTTTCTGCAGATAATTTGGAACTATCTAAGGTCTTAGCAGCTCTCTCAGTCGCGGCGCTCTCAACTCCTTATCCTCTCACACTCATGAAGCTCATGGGGTGCCCATGAGGCGTTTAAAGCCCCTAAACCACACAGCCACAGCTGGCCTATCTGATTAACAAGTGTGTGGTTGAAGAACAGAGAAAAAAGTCAATAGAAAGCGGTTGTGGAGGATTCAGGGAAATGCTGGGTGGAACAGCGAGTGGAAGAGGGTTTCTGTGCAAGCACAGCCACACACGGCGTACAAAGACTTTTGTGCAAGCTGTGGAAACCACAGTTCAGAAGCCTGAGAAACTTTTCACTAATTAATCAATGCTTTTTAATCATAGTAAACAGCAGCTTTTCCCTTGTGCGACAGTGTTTAATAAATGGGTTAAGTCATTTAAAGAATGGGGACAAAGTTATTCTACATTTGTCAAACAAATACCATGAGTCACACAATTGCAGTGGTTTTTGTTTCAATTAAAATCAATTTCTTCCTTTTTTTTAATTATAAAAGTATTTAACCTTTATTTCACTGCAAAGTTACATCAAGTTTAAAATCTCTATCAACTAAGACAGGGTCATTAGCAGTAGCAGACTGGACAACTAGGCAAACAACAACACATTCTAATAATATAGAACAAAAAAAAAAAGAATAAGGCAGCATTATATAGGCATACTTTAATCAATCGATCAATTAATTAAAGCAAATTGATTTGAAATTTAAAATCATTTAAAGGGACAAGGATTTGAATTTGGGTTGTCGTTTGTTGAACAGGAACATATACTGTATATTTCAGATCAGACTGTGGTTTGAACATTGATTTTCGAATTTGCCACTTTCAATTCATCATATTCTGTTACTTTAACGCTCCACGCCAATACTAAGGTGGTGTTGGCTCCCAGATATTTGGCCACTCAGAAGAAAGTGGCCATACTGGTCCAATTCTGCTGGTTCCAACAAGCAGTTTCGAGATAAATAAGGACTTTTGAAGTGTTAAATGATTTGTTTAAGTACAATAATGCAATTTTTAGAGTGGGTAAGTCCAACATGTTGAAAGCCGTGGGTCAGACACACACACACAAATCAGGGTCACACATAAGGATGCACTGCAGAAATATGCAACCCTTTCTCTTGCTCTCTCTCTCTCACACACACACACACACACACACAAAAGGAGGACCATGCAACAAAACACTAAGGACCTTCTCTGTGCATGTTAAACAATACTCTGACTGTCAACAATCAGGCATAAATTATCAGCCATGGCCTTTACTGTATTTATTCTAGTAATTACCTCCCAAGAGGGCACACACACGCGCGCGCGCACACGCACACACCACAGCATGGCATGACACACTCACAGTGCACCAGCCCGTCGCCTCAGAGAGAGTAAAGGAGGGGGTTCTGCAGACATCTCATCAACACAATGTGTATGAGAGAGCACAGAAACATATGCATGTGAGCAGAATAGGCATTTGTCACTTTGATTGTGTGCAGGCGCTTTAAACCATATTAATCATTGAGCTGATAAAAGCTAATCACACTCTTCCATTAGGGGGCAGCAACCTCTGAGACAGACTGAGACTCACTGGACTGACTGACAGTCCTGAAAACGTTACAGATTTGGATATCAGAGTCCAATAAAAAAAAAAAAAAAAGAAAAACTGACAAAGAAGAGTGAAACGGCAAGAGACGGACGGAGCGAGAGAGACAGGAAGGAGGAGGGGGAAAAAAAAGAGAGAGTGAGACAGGGACACAGGCAATGACAGCCACGTGAAATCTCATCTCCATTTTTGACAATGGGGGGAATCATCTGAAGAGCAGAGAACAGAGGGAGGAATTTAACTGCTTTCATCTTGTCATAATTATCTCCAAGAAGCCACATGAAAGAGAAAATCTGTGTTTTTTGTTTATAAATTAGAGAACAAGGACATTTTGTGTGACAACTTTGATGGCATTTTTCCTCTGTGCATGGTTGAACAGTCCCGGGCTAATGATCCTTTCTCTTCTTAAAGTGGAGGGGGGGGGGGGGGGGGCCCTGGTGGGGGGGGGGGGGGGGGGGGGGGGGGGGGGGGGGGCACTGATGAAAATTGCAATAAATTTTGACACTAAACTCAATTTGGCAAATGAAAAGAGAGCCAAAGTGTCATGATTCATAGAACGGCATCATCCAAATTGATACGGTTGTTGTGCATTCACAGGCCTGTGAATACAAATGTTTTTCCCAACTGTTCAGAGTGACTGTCCAGCAGAACTCAGAGAAAACAAATAAATCAAGTCTATCTGAAAAAAGGAAATGCACCATGACAGACGTATGGACTGACTGTTAGTGGGTACAGCAGGTTTTTGCTCTGAGGCTCAAACGTCATTACAAAGAACTGGGGTCATTTCTGCAGTATGATCCATGTTTTGGGGCTTTTAAGGGTAGATCAACAAATGGAGGCTGAAACCAATGGCAACAGCAATCAATAGTTCCCTTCAAGACACACAGGAGCACTCTGAGTATCCATCAATCTCCACAGGAAGTTAACCACAAACAAGAAATAATAACTGCGTGTTAGTCGGCACCTTGTTGCCACCGCAGCTCTTCCCGATGTGCTATATCTGCCCTAGACATGGATTACATCAACAATTTATGTATTAGGACTGTGGGTGGGTTCAAGGGTTAGAAGGTTAGACGGATGATTTAACCTTTAAATGTCCAATGTGTAACATTCAGAAGGGGTTTATTGGCAGAAACTTAATATACTACCCGTTAGTGCATAAGCTCTTTAAAATAAAAATCCTTTACTTTTTTATATGTACTTTAGGCAAGGGCCTTGCTTTATGGAGGCCACCATCATGCTGGACAGTATTCAATTCAATTCAGTTTTATCTGTATAGTGCCAAATTACAACAAATATTATCTCGAGGAACTGTACATAATAAGGCCAAAACCTTTACAATAATACATAGAGGAAAGAAACCCAACAGTTCACACAATTAGCAAGCACTAGGGGGCAGTGGAGAGAAAATAACTGCCTTTTAACAGGAAGAAATAATCATATTAAGACCAGAATGTGAAAATCAGACCGTGGTGCAACAAAACACTGTTCAACAGGGAACCTTTTCACACGCTCATCTGCACTTCTGTTTCACTGTCTCCCTCACTTTCATACTCAGGCATGAATTATACCGCTGTATAACCATGAAACCATTGAAATTTTGAAAAATACCAAGTGAAGGCCACAGTAGTTCTGTGATGAACTTGAAAACAAGCAGGGTGAGTGGAGGAGTCCTAATTCAGGGTCACTAATTCATAATCCTGCATGGAGCTTTAAATGCACGCAGTATTCAGATAAATCAGAAAAAAACAATTGTTTTTTTTTTTTTTTTAAATAATAACAATCAGAATAATAATTTGTGCACCACCATCACAGGATTCTGTATCTTGTGAAAAATATTGTAATATTTCAACGTTAATCATTATCAACCTTAAATTTAATATGTAAATGTGTTGAAATCATGAAGCAGTTTATTACTCTCATGACTACATTAGTTACTACATTATTCATTTTCATTTTATATTGTTTTATATAACCATTTGCATGTCGTCCTCCTAGTTTTGTGAATTTCACTGGACAGACAAACCAGGTTAGGAGAGCCAACGCTAACTGGCCCAGCCCACAAACCCCAGCCCCAGTCCGCTGCCAACTGCTGAACCATAGCTAATAAGAATAAGGAAGAAATTCCAATCACTTACCACCTAAATCACATTCAAACATTTTCTGTTTTAATCCAGGCTGCAAGCTTTAAGTGTTTCTTCCTCATACAGCTGAAGTGTTGTGAGTATTGGCTGCAAGTGCAGCCTAATGTGACCAAAGATGACGCGAACCTTTACCAAAAAGATGCACAAGGCGAACCTAATCTCATTAATGTCCAGTGAAAGTTAAAGCTGCAGAAATGGTTGAGTCAGTTTTTGCTACTGTGGCCTTAAGGCCTCATGACTCATGCACAACCCTGCTGGCTTGGACTCAAAGATGCGCTCATGTTCAGAGAGAGTTCACAAGGACAACCCAAACTGAGCCATATGTCCTAACACTCTGCACATTAGGCAGCAAAACCTCTGCTCATCTATCACTGCCTTGTTAGAGAGGAGAGAGACTGGGGAGCAGGAAACATATTGCAGCAACATATTGTTGGAATACCATCATGCACAGAGAGGCCAAACCGACATTTCTCTGCTGGTATATCTATATGCCAGGCTCATATAACATCAACATTCTTCTTTTGTCTTGTTGTGAAATGTCAGCACCCTGTCCATTTGTCCTCTCTTGTCCCTGCTAGCCTTCTCCGGCCATCTGTGGCCCTTTCTGACCTTTGACCTGTCTCAAAGGTCAACGCAGGTCAGGCGTCTCACATTTGCTAATTGTTTCAGATAACAGTGTCTTTTGAAGAAAAAAAAAAACAGATGCAAAAATATGCACAGCTTAGTCCTTACTAGCTGTGCAACTGTTAACTGACTTCACTTTTAGCCGCTTATGGTTGAAAACATAATGGTTATGTAACATTCTGGTCACACTCTCAAAAGAAAAATTTAACTTCAGTGTTTTTCTGTGAACAACAGTAGCACAGATGATGAATGACAAATTACATTAGTTAAATGACGGAACAAAAAAATGTCTTAAGTAGTTGGTATTGGATCATTCTGGATACTCAAAGAATCCTCAGGGAGTTGGTCAAGAAGACGGTCTCCTAACATCTACCAGATCACCATCCAGCTCCACAAAATCAAGTTACTAAAACTAAGTTATGATAAGTTAAAGATAATCACTGAGGTACAGTATGGTAGGGAATCTATGAAAAATATTTCACTTGCAGTCAACGTAGGAGCAGTGAGTTAAGAGTCAGGGACGTAAACCAACAGCAGCAAAGTAGGAAAAGAAACATTGCACCTAATGCTCTCCAAAAACGACATGTAATCCCCTCCAGGAACAATACAACGGCATTTTTGACAATACAAGTATTATTGTTATTATTATATAGGGAAAAACAATGTTTTTTTCCTCAGACAATAATCGTACCGTCAAAATCCACAGTCGTTGCATCCCTAGTCCCCACTTTCACAACATGCCTTAAATTCTGGTGATTAACATTTTACAGGAGGGCGTGTCACAAAAACTTTGTTCCAGCCTGACCAAAGGAAATACACAGAGAGCAAAAACGACTGCTCACTGCAAGTGGAAGTATCAGGAGATATGCAATATGGTAATCAATCTACAAGAGGGAGGGAGAGGGACCGTGAAGTCTGTGTTGTTATACAACCAAACACAAGCCAAAACAACTCAGCAAAACACCATGGAAAAGTTGTCCATGGAAATTAGACAAACAAGCCGCCATACACCAACAAGGGAGCAATGTTCAAGGTTTTCTTCCTCACTTGTCAGTCTTGCACATTTTGTTTTTCCATCACCTCTTTGCTGCCTTCCCTTTTTAGCCTTAATTTGCGGTTTACAAGGAAAGGCTAATCACTTGTGAAACAGGGCGTGTTATTTTCTTGCCCAGAGTGTGAATCCTAAGCAGGCCAGTCGCCCGCTCCATTGCTCCATCTCTCCGCTGGCTGAATCCTAATGGCTGGATGGAGAGAAGGAGCGCAGCGAGCGGAGAGAGAGAGAGAGAGAGAGAAAGGCTGACAGCGGGGCTTGACATGGGCATTAAATCATGCCCCGAGGAATCCTCCATCCACAGGCTCCTGACAGCCGCGCTGTCATCACGACCAGGCCACTTCCTATGCCTCTTGACAACACTGGAGCAGAATTAGTCAGAGCATCAGATGTAAATTGGCGCTGTTCAAGGATGATAATGAGCACCAAGATACATGTCGGTGTCACTGACGGGACGCCATCATGATTGGCTGTCCCTCACAGCGCGCTCCATTAGGCCTAATGGTATTCAGGCCAGGTATGGGCGGAAGGCGCAAGCAGAGGGGAGCACGGATGGACAGGGAGAAAGTTTTGTGCCGTGACCGGTTTGTTCTATTTGTGCGTCGGTTTGTGCAGGAACCTGAGGTCAGAGACGGGGGACATTAGACGTGCACTTCACTCAGCTGCCTTCTGCGTCCCTCTAAGATAATTCAGCACTCACAATTTAAATATATACAGAAAAATAATGTGTCACATACAATGCTACATTTTTACACATCGCCCTGCCACCTTACTGCAAGCCTGAGCAAGAGTGGCCCAAGTCCTATCCCAGTCTGAACAGAGTCACATACACCGAGTCACTTCCAAAAGTCTTTCCAGGCCGTTCACTAAAACTCTTGGCTCGCTCGGTTCCCGTCTCTCGGTGCAGTATGCGTGCATGCGGTGTGTACAGCTTGCTAACATAATGCAGTAATAGTTGCCAGTGTGCCATTTTCCCTGCCCATGCTGAGGCTGAGCCAGCCAGAGCCGAGCCTGCCCTAGATGCATACATTTCCCATAATGAGGCAGGTGGCCTCGACAGACGGCTCGGTCGTGTGGGTGACACCGTGTTCACCGCAGCTCTGGGCATCTGACTGACAGACAGTGCCAGTCCTCTCCCTCTCCCTCTCCCTCCTCTGCTCTCTCTGTCTCACTCTCTCTCACTCTTTCTTCTTGGTCACTTCCTTTCTCTGAGTTTGTGCGAGTCTGCGTGTGTGTTTGTGTTTCTGCCGCTGCTGCTGCTGCTGCTGCTGCTGCTGCTGCTGCTGCTGTGTGTTTTCACGATGGGGTCCTGGGTAAATTCCTCCTCACTGTGGCAATTTCAAATGAAGATAGCTGAAGGTCATTAATTGAAGTGCCGCGTTCTAACAGGGTAAAATTCACTGTAATTAAGAGTGAATAAATAATTGATTATGTATATTTTCTTTTAATTGGCTCCTCGTTACCCCTCTGCATGCTGAATGCAAATTGATACTGGGAGTTAATTATCATTTTACTATGAAGTTAGCAGTATATCCAGAGTAATGTTAAACATTAACCACAGAGGTCCCACTGTGGCCGTCTCAAGGTCAAGCATCACGCCTTTTTTTTCCCAAAAATTAGCAGAAAAATGAGAGGAGTGGTCAGGACATGGAATGATACAAAATGCGCTGCCAGCCACCTAATTTAGAGTATTTAGCAAACCGGCATAGGAAGCAGTAAATGGCAAGGATTAAGCCAGAGGCCCTGAGCAAGAGGATCTATTAACAAGGATTCCCCAAGGCCTGACTAAAGACTAAAGATTAAGATTCCAATCTCAATGTAAGTCTAGCAAACGGAAGATACTAACTGGCTTTAAAAAAAAAAAAAGAAAAAGGAAAGACATCTTTATCTTGAGATAATATTAATGTTAGCGAGACAAAGGCATAAGATACATCAATCAAAAGTTAGAATTTAAAAAACAAATAATGGCTATTCAGGCTATCACAGGTACCAACTGGACATTATTTTCTTTTTTTTTTTATTTTACAGAAAGTAAAACCACTTTGTGGACAAATTAGTGGAAAATACGTCTACAATTGAAGCCTCTGTGTCTTTGTGTAACAAAAGTTTATTGGCATTTAAGGGCTGATCATTTTCGGGGCATTTTACAGCCTTGTATGAACTACGAAATACACGTGACAGAAATAGTTGTTCTGATCACATCTCTATTCTGCGGATGGATTTACAATGACACTGTTGGTTTTATGTTACAGTGAGACAGGACATTGTTACTGTGTGTGTGAGAAACGCTGACTGATAATTATTCTGTTTGACCAGAATTTAAAGCTTCACTTATGGGAATTGGCAACTGCTGATTAAGAGAGACGGATTTGATGGATTTGGGTGGAAATTGTGTCACTATCTGTTTTCATGATTCAGCATTGCTTATCATGTTTTACACCGCAGTCATATGCACTGTATTATTTTGTAATAATTTAATTACATTTTAATTAATTGCCTTTCGGAGAATAAAAATTTTAGGCAAAATTTTAGTCAAAACCATATATACAGATGAAAAATCCCCAAAACTGAATACAAAACATCTTAACAGCTGCAATGTACTGTGGGTCATAAACACCACCTTGCCCATGTTAGTTGTTGGCCCATAATAAAAAGTCAAATTAAACACCCCTTCTTTTTTAAAAAAAAAAACTAATCAGAAGTTCAAAATAGCAATTTGAAACAATGCAATTAGCAAATTACAAAAGAATAGAATTGTTCTATATTTGTTTATTCATTGTGTTCTCTGCATAATTAAATAAAAATGTAATAAATGCATGTTGGATATAACTGAATATTCTCTATATTTCTCAGCATTGCATTGGGATATAGAGTAGTTAGAGGTCCAGTGTGTAGAATTTAGGAGGTTCTATCTACAGAAAATGTATAAATCACCTTACAATGATCCTTTTGTATTACAAAACTGGTTCTCTCCCATAGTTGGTTTAAATTTACAACCTAACCCCTGGATGCCACTTAAATATTAAACTGATATGATTCCTGTGGTGCACTCACACTCACTCTCTCACACTCGGGGTATGAATGTGACTTAATTATGTGTCATTAACCTTTTTTTTTTTTTTTTCTCCCTTGTCTGCTTCCTTCCATTCTCTCTCTCCCTCTGTCCTCATCTTGCAGGCTGCAGGATCCAGATCCAGTTTGGATGATGTTATTATTATTATTATCAGTAACAATAATACTGCTGTCATTGCTACTATGCTCCGATTAAAGTTCATCAGTATAATTTCTTATCAATAATCTCTGCTGCTGCTTGTATAAATGACACTGTAGTTCTATAAACATGACATAACTGACTCTAAACTTGATACAACTGTTGTATATTTGCTCCTGGTCTCTCTCTTCTGTTTCTCCCTCTCCTCCTGCTTTTCCTTGAGATAATGTATGTTGTGATTTGGCGCTATACAAATAAAATTGAATTGAATTGAATTGAAAATTGAATATGAGCTGAAGGAATTACAGCACGGATCAAATGGTTCAGCCATATTTCAAAACAGACACACGATTGACAAGAAGCTATTATGAAGGGGACCTTGTGGCTCCACTAGTGCGCAATCACCATTGATTCATATTTTCTATTTGACTGTAAATATTGCTGTGGGATTCTCTGTGTGAGTGAGTGACAAGAACCACGATCAGAAATCATACACTTTGAACATGTTTCGTGCTCAGAGACAGCCGTCGCCTTGTGTGTCAGGCTCCCTTAATGGAGTCTTAAAGTGTCCAGCAGTGAACAAAGACCAGAGACTCTCCTCGTCTTCACAGCGTGTCTGCCTTACAGGACCCCAATCTGTCTGCATGTCTCACCGACTGAGGTGTCCTCTGACTTGCCTGAATTAATTTTCTGCAACGGGCCAGGCCTAGGACGGCTGCGTCAGCATTTCATGAGCATGGCGAGGGCTGTGGATTTTAGCACATCTGGTCGATAGGCCTGAATGTATTCTGACAGTCCTGTCAGAGAACTAGAAGGCAGAGATGCTCCTCTGCTCCACTTACAAAAGCCTGTGTGATCAGTTGCCTCTCTGGAATAGCTTTCAAAGTATGGAAAAGCCGAGAAATGCTCGATTTTGCAATGTCAAACATTGCAGTGAAATTTGAGAGATATAGAAACGGATTCAGAAAGCAGCTAGAAAATAACAGAATACAATGTCTATGACTACAAAATTGTTAAATCTAAAGGAGTCTATTTGTACTTATTTTGGCAAAATAAGTGCAAAATGAAATACTATCTCAGTTCCTAGAAAGACAACATTACAATGTTTGCAGCACAAGACACCTGTGTTCTACTGAAGGGATGCAACATATTTTTCTTCTCTCTTCTTCTATTTTTTTGTTTTTGGATGCGTTGTTTTCATCTTTGAACAATCTTTCCCTAGTGTCCTCCTGCTGCTTTCTGCATGTTTAATGTATCAGTCATTCAGGTGGGGAGTGACTGGTATGGCATTGTCTTTTAGAAGCAAAGAACTCTCTGTTTTCCAACTGCTGCTCAAGGTGTAACTGAAATTGACACGTCTTTCGATAAATGCAGGAAATATGTTATTGGAAGAGACGTCTTTTATTCTGGAGAACTTTACATCACACACGTTTTTGGCCAAGTGCTCTGATCTGAATCCCTCTCTAAATAAATAACGGGGAGGGGAGGGCCGCGCATGTATGAGTGCAAGTAAATGTCTTAAATAAATAAGTCCAAAGTCAGATCGATGAACACAGATGAGCAGAAGTTTACTGTGGAAACTAGAACTAGAAAAATAAGTTCTATGGAGCTACAACAATAGTAAAAGTACACTGGCCAAAAAAAAGTCACCACCTGGATTTAACTAAGCAAAGAGGTAAGAGCCTCCTATTGGATAATTACTGCACGGGTGATTATCTTTCAGCTGGCAACAAGTTATTTAACCCCAACTGATGCAACGAGTAGCTTCTCATTTCTTTAACAACCATGTGGAAAGACACATCCTGTGGTGGTGGAAAAGATGTTAGTCTGTTTGAGAAGAGTCAAATCATTGGCATCAAGCAGAGAAAACATCTGAGGAGATTGAAGAAACTACCAAAACTGGGTTGAGAACTGTCCGACACGTTATTAAAAACTGGAAGGATAGTGGGGAACCATTGCCTTGGAGGAAGAAATGTGGTCGGAACAAAATCCTAAACGATCGTGATCAGCGATCATTTAAACGTTTGGTGAATTCAAATAGTAGAAAACCAACAGTAGAACTCAGGACTATGTTTAATAGTGAAAGTAAGAGCATTTCCACACGAACAATGTGAAGGGAACTTAAGGGATTGGGACTGAACAGCTGTGTAGCCTTAAGAAAACCA
>JAFBJR010000310.1:2615513-2684986 GCA_016785285.1 Brachirus orientalis
ATCCTAGATTCTATATGTGGTACAAAAATCATGGCTAGTGTCTACTGTACAAGCCTGTGGGGGGCAGTGCAGTGATCTGCGGTTGCTGCAGTCGGTCAGTTAGCAGAATATTAATCTACACATATGCTGCACTCCAACAATAAAAACATTACATAAATCAAATATCCAACAGTCCAGAACCCAAAAATATTACACTTGACGTAAGATTTAACAAAGAAAAGTAGAAAACTGTGATATGTGAGCAGCATATTAAGTCACAGAATGAGACCAGCAATGGATTTTGAGCTGAAAATAAGGACTGATCACTTACCCAAACATTTGCTTTTCTGTTGTTTTTATTGTTCATTTTATATTTTTCAGTAGAAAAGATGTCATTTGAGGATGTCGCGCTGAGGTCTAGGCAGTTAAAATGTTTCTTATCCTAGATTCTATATGTGGTACAAAAATCATGGCTAGTGTCTACTGTACCAGCCTGTGGGGGCAGTGCAGTGATCTGCGATTGCTGCAGTTGGTCAGGTCCAGGTTCAGCAACATTATGAGGTCAGCTGACCACCTGAATATACTGAAGGACCAGGTTATTCCATCAGTGGATTTTTTTTCCTCATATTCCAAGATGACAGTGCCAGAATTCATCAGGCTCAGATTGTGAAAGAGTGGTTCAGAGAGCAGGAGACATTATTTTCACACATGGATTGTCCACCACAGAGTCCAGACCTGAAACCCATTGATATTCTATGGGATGTGCTGGAGAAGGTTTTGTGCAGTGGTCTGACTCTCCCATCATCAGAACAAGATCTGGGTGAAAAATGAATGCAACACTGGACGGAAATAAATCTTGTGACATTGCAGAAGCTTACTGAAACGATGACACAGTGAATGCGTGCCGTAATCAAAGCTAAAGGCGGTCCAACACTTTTTTTTTTTTGGCCACACAGTGTATATGAAATGGAGGACAATGATCATATATGTTGCTGCTGTATGCAGTATACAGCAAATCAAGTTTATACTCACAGAGACAGTAAGCTTTGTAAAATTCATGTCTTAATATTTGGAGAAAGAATTACAGGAACACGGCAGATGCCATAATTGAGCATAAGCATTCATCCATACAACATGTTACCCTTTAAAAATCACGGTGAGCAAGGCCAAATTCCAGCTGATAAAGGTCACCGACCTCTTGCAGATCCGATTAACGTAACCCAGAACTAGGTGTCCATGGACATCGGGAGGATGCTGAAGTACCTGGAGAGAACCCACTCAAAGCAGGTAGAACATCCAAATTCCTCAAGAAAGACCCAGGTCTAAACAGGATTCCAGTCAAAAAACTTCTTGCTGTGAGGCCCAAAGTAGCCAGCTGTAAACATAAACAGGATATACAGTAGGAAATAATGGATTCAGAAGGAAATGCTGAATGGGGTCAAAAGGCAGCAAGAGAAAATATCTCTCTGCAAACCCTGTATATATACATACATAATATGGTAATGTAAAATTCATTAAACATACTCTGACTGAGTGCTATCAAAGCAAGATGACTTGACGCCACGTGTCCAGCAGCCCCACGGCCACTGTTGTTCTCTGCTTCAGTGCCTTGGGCTCCGGCCCAGACGGGCCAACACCTGGACCAGGACCTGAGCTGCTGAGACATAGGCAGGTAAAGCGGGCACAAAATGAGAGGAAGCAATTCCTGGAAGACTGACACTGCTTGGATCCACACACTGGGTTTTCATCCCAGGACGTTTGAACATAATGTCATTCAGTAGAGGCACACTGGCTTCTGTTACCGGCGCGTCCCTGTTGGAATGGATCAGATCTCTTCCGGATGTTTTCTGGCCATGACCATCTTCCTTAGATGTGTTCTTTCTGGCCTAGTGAGTGTGAATTTGTCTTGGACCAGCTTGATACATCTGAACGCAGACTGAGGTGTTTGAACTTGAGTGCGGTTTGGCTTGGTCCAAGGTCTCAGCTCAGTGTCACACACACACACATACACACACAGTTTCACCTCTTTCCTGATGTCACTCCCTCTGCTCCCTTGCGGCCCTTCATCCCTTTGTTGGAGTATGCAAAACTGAGCCAAACTGAGATGCTGATACAGGAGAAACCTGTGCTATCCTTTTAATGAGTACACACACACACACACACACACTGCACCGCTTGGCTATTAGGCAGGAACAGGAGGAAAACTATTTGAAAGTGAATTTTAGATATCTGGTCGTGAAGTGTTGCCTGGGAGTGGCAGCCAAGCAGAGGTGCAAGCAGAGCAGACACACACACACACACACCTCACTGTTTCAGCTCCAGTTGCTCTCGCACACAGCATGGATGATCAAAAGAGGCCAACGGCTGCCGACCATTATGCCAATGACACTTTGAGTAAGAGTCCAGAGAGCACAGCGACATGACAGCCATTAGGGATTGAAAGTGGGACTTTAAAGGAGGGCTGAAGGATAACTGTCAGTGCAGAATCAAAGGCAGAAAGTGAAATCTTCATAATGTATTGCACTGGAAAATTCTTGCTGTCTGTAGCTGTCTCTCTCTCAGCCGTTCGCTCCAAAGTATCCCATACACAGCTTTGCCATCAGCACCCCCCCCCCCCCCCCCCCACCCCACAAAACCAAACCCCCCCCCCCCCCCCCCCCAAAAAAAAAAACATGAAATAGCCAGGAACAAAGGGCTGATGAGGGGAGTTCAGAGACTGGCACTCTGTAAATGAAAGCGAACAGTGGTGGGGGCCATTTTGCGGGTGGTAGACACATAGATCATTAAGCACTGGACTGGGTTACAGTCAGAGCAGAGGACTCTGGCACTGCACCTCTGTAGCTTAGATCCAGCTGACAAATGTGATTGAACCAGTATGGCAGCACAATTACTGTTAATGGATCACACTCTGTGACAGTTACAAAGAGGACTCAAACTTTTCTCCAAAATGCCAACACACACTTTAGTCACTGCACGTCCATCATGGAGTCTCGCGTGTTTAAAACTGCTACAGCACTCGAAAATCAATCATCTGTGACGAGGCTAACTCCCGATTTCCCGAGTCCGATTTGTCCAATCATCGTTAAAAATGACAAAGTGAGGGCAGCTTGTGTGCGCTGCTTTAGCGCTTCTCTTTGGCAAAAATCAATGCCTGCTGCTGGCACTGACCAAACATTCTGCTGCTTTCCCAGCTTGGCAAATAAAAAAAAGACTTCTAATGCGTCTCTCTGTCACATAATCAAGGATTTCACACTCTTAATCTTTGATCTGGGAGAACCCTCTCTGATGGGAGAACCCTCACACTGCTACCACACACACAAGCAGTACCCACACCCCTCTCAGATCTCTGATCTCCCACCAATTAATGATGTCAAATGAGTGTGTTTACAGGCTCATTAGATTACTGCAGCAGAAGTAGAGCACCGCCCCAATGCACACACACACACACACACACACACACACGTATGCACACTCACACCAAGACTCTCCCTGACTTGACACAGCTCTTGGATGGAAGCCTAATGGCAAAGCACCAAAGTGCTGCAGCCACCACAGCCATAGCTGTGTACATGTGTGGTAACTGAGCCATGATGGCACAAGCCTGGCACACACTCTCGTTCTCCATGTTCAACCCAGCTGGACCCGTTTGGAGGCCGCTCAGCCTGAAAGGAGCCCAGAGACATGAGTTGAGACCAAATCCTGAGGACATAGTGACAGGTGAGTGGGTCTACAAAGAGTCTCAAAAACAAAACAGGACGTGCATATCAATGTATGTACAGCACTGTGCATAAGTCTTAATCCACCACCACCTTTGTTGTTTTTATGTCACTTTTGTGATCGTTGACGTTCAGATTGAAAAGATGTGACTAAAAGTCAGTCTTCTACTATATGATCAACCTGTCAGTGAGTTGAACTTGTGCAACATGTGTATGTAATGCTCCAACATGTCTTGAGTAAACCAGGTATAATAGACCTTTTTCACAGCAGCTATTTGTTGCCATGAAATAGTAGGAGAAACACAGGTTTGACCAATAACATTAGGGTTCCATTCCAGGTTTTACAGAGCCATGGTTGTGTTATTGTTCAAGTGGAAATGTAGCTCACACTAAATATTTCATATTATACAAGCATTTTTTGTTTTATGGTCATTATAGCATTTCTAAAACAATAAATCTAAGACTTATGCACAGTACTGTACAAATGGATAGATGTATTTATAGCTGGATTACAAAAGAAACATCTCATAAATTCCACCCGTCAGTTCTTCATGTTTCCTTAATCACTCTATTGCAGCATGTAGCCTTAAAGAAGACCTCATACTCAGAGCTCTGGATTCAGTATATCTCCAGTGCCCCCTACTGGGCTGGAGGTTAACCTCGCCCCTCGACTGAGTGAGTGCCACAGGACCCACGCTCTCACCTGAGTGTTCGCCAAGGGGCTCGATCAGACTCGTGTTTTTTCAACCAGCGGTAATTAAAACACTAATGAGAAGAGTGTGAATCACAGGGTTACACCAAGCCAGGAGGAGAGATTTGACATGCTGCTCCAATTACAGAACAGCCTATCTTTGTAGGGCCCAACGAATAAAGGATGAGAGGGTGAGGCAAGACAGAAATTCATATTTAATATCCGCCTCTATGTTTCACAGCACCTAGCGGGGCACTGATGACGTATTACCTCCTTGATTGGATAATAATGTTTGTTAATGCATGAATCATGTCATGCAGCAACATTTCCTGTTAGAGAAAAAAGCTAAAGTTAATATAATAAAAGCACAAACTAGACCAGAGTCCGGTACAGTGTTGATTGAAAAGAATTGAGAGTGAGTGTTATTTATGGTTGCAGTGGATATGAGTTTGGCAGTTTTCTCCTGGAGGAATTCAGCTAAAGAAAGCATTTCTTGACAGCGCGTGTGTGTGTGTGTGTGCGTGACACGGTGACCTCAGCTAGAGTGACATAACCTGTGGCAAAGAGTGCTGGCTCAGCAAACGCCACAGTAAACAGTCACTCAAAACATCACGGTGCTCACACGCCCTGAGGAAAACACTCTCACACACACGCACGCACCCACACACACACCCACACACACGCACGCACACGCACGCACACACACACAAGAGGTGCCACTGACAGTGACAAATACCTCTTTCAGATTTTGCACTCAACTGGTCGACCCTTCAACACATCTACACTGGGTGGGAATCGCACCAACAAGGCGGCACACACACGCACACGCACACACACGCACACACACACACACACACACACACACACACACACACACACACACAGATCCTCAGAACAGCCGGAGCTGGTACATTACTATTCTACTGAGGTTTAACAGCACTACCTTCTCCTCCCTCTGGGAATTCGACAAGCAAGGAAAATCACTGCATTTTCTTCATACACACCACACACACGCACACGCAAATCCACAATTTTCCTCTTCTGTTACCTTCCAACTTCCAGTCTTCTACCCAAAATATCCAAAGATTCCTCTCAGGCTTTATCATATTAAAGCCATTACTTTCTTTTTTTCTTTTTTTTTGCCTGTATGTTTTAGTTTCGGGCATCTTTTTCTATCCTCTGGTCCTCTCTTATCTCGTTACACACTCTTCAGGCTTTGTGGTTAAATTATGTATTAAGGTCAATGTCAAAACACGGAAGATGTGTAATCTGCAGGGAGTTTCCTTTTATTCATTATTACAGTGAAGGCTGAGCACAACTGTCAGCCAGCCACGGCTGTGCTCAGCATGGAAGCTTATGTGCTCAGCAGGGCCCCACCAAGCCTTACTCTCCTCTCCCCTTCTCCAACTCTCCCTCGGCTTCCCCCTACACACACACCCTCTTCATCCTTCTCCTCCTCCTCCTCCTCCTCCTCCTCCTCCTCCTCCTCCCCCCCGACAGACCCCTCATAGATTTACCCAGCTAACCCACCTCACTTTGGGATCTCCCTCTTCTACAGTGCCAATCTGAGCGCTGTCAAGTGCACCTATATGGCAGTGTCATACATCTGAAGGAGTAAAATGTGTACGCCGGAGACCATGAGGGTGGGGGGGGGGGGGGGGGGGGGGGGGGGGGAGAGGGGGGGGCCACCGGGGGGGTTGTGCAGGGGTAGATGAGGGTGCCATGACATCCGCTTGTAGTTTAGGGAATTTGTCTAATCTGGAACCATGTCAGGATACAGCGTCTTCCCCTCCCGTGTGTTTCCGCCCTGGTGCAAAAGTCAGTGAGAAGAGGCAAAATAAGACGATCGAAGGACACGGAGACAAAAGCATATGGAGAGGCTGTCAATGTCGTATGCTCTTTGTTTTAATTCAAGGTAAGATGACATTAGGTGTTGACAGGACAAGTTATCATTATCATCTTCTTGGCTTCTGCAGTCCTCCACAGGGATTTGGATTGGAGGGCGGGGGGGGGATTGTGCTTTTCCTCTCTCCTGTCTCGTAACAGCTCAACGCTTGACCCAAAGCTCCTCTCCCATGTCAGATATATCCGGACAGCTGTCACACAGCCAGCTTTGAGGTGTGCCGGACACCTTTAACCTCACCAAGCGTGCAGATATCTTGATTTAATGGCTCATCAGGGCAGGGAACAGTTTGATAAATCTGGTCCGGCTTTGTTCCAGCCGGTGTAATTATCTTCCAATTAGATAAATGCAGTTAGTCCTCTGTTGCATTTACAACACTAACAGCATTCCTGGGAGGTGACCACTCTGTCATGTTAACCGTTGATATAATTATGTCTCCAAGTGATAACAACTGTTGTTATGATCAGGTATGCCACATACAAAGACTAAAAGAATGTTTTGCAGAGAGGCAATATGCAGATTTAGGTTGGGGGGAGGGGGGGTAGATGTGGTTGAAAAAGCAGGATCATTTTTCAAAGGAAAACCAAATACGAGAAAAGGGCACAAGACAGAGAAACAAAGCAGATAACCAAGGTTACCACAGATTCTTTAGTGAGTGATGGAGAGAGATTAATGGCACCCAGACAGGGAAACAAGCAAGCCAAGGCTGGCTTTCTTTTGAAAAAGCATACACCCTCTCTCAGAGTCCCTCATCTCTCTCCCTGCAGTTGCATCTTCTCTCTCTCAACCTCACGTGTTGTGCTTAGGAAAATGCCTCCTGACTGGTGGGCCTAATTACTGGCTCCTCACTGACCCAGGCCGGGCCGAGGCCTCGTCGGAACACTGATTCAACATGAGCCCCGCACCGGCCGGCACCTCACACTAATGAATACTAATGAATAATTATCACTGGCTGGCTGACGCGCTGGCCCACTGCAGGGACATATGTTAACACGCCCGTTTCTGCAGCTACAGGAGATGTATACAAGCCCTTACCCCAGAATACAGGCAACTCAGTCGACGCACAAGGCTATGCAGGAGTGTGGAGGAAGCGGAGAAGCCCTCAAGGTTAAACAACAGTAACACTGACCTCTGTGAGGACTGTTTTGATTGTCTTGGCCTGTTTAAAGTCTTATGTATATCAGGGCATGTTGTGACAGTTGATAGGTTATTCAGACATTCAGAGGCCGCGAGCTGCAGCAGCTCATTTGGTGATATGATGAAACATGTCAGCCCATGTTTAATGCCGGCAATACAGCAATGTAAACGTTTCCTCTAGTTTTCCCCAACTGTACAGTTGAGAAACAGTCTTTTACTGCGACAGCGATACGCAGGTTAATGAACTGAGGAGAGGGGCACTTTTTTGCACAGGGCGCATGTAACATTTAGGACATCATATACATTCATTCGTCATGTCCTGCCAGTATTGTCATGTCCTGCCTCCTGGCTGGAGGAAGTTTTGCTTTTGTTTTTATTTCCTGTTTTATTTGGTTAACTTCCTTTTACCCCACAGCACTAGTTTCACCTTGTTTAGGAGGCTGGCTGCACGGCTGGGCTTTGAGCACAGTCTGCACAGCTGTCTCCAATCCCCTGATCAGCCCTGGTGTATTTATAACCGGATTTCCTGCCTCTCCTTGTCAGAACGTCATATCTCTCAGTCCGGTAACTCCACGTCACCACGTCTAGTTAACTCTGAGCTCTATGTATCTTCTAGTTTTTGTTTCATTTGAGTTTTTTGGCAACACCGTGACTTTTTGTTCTCTCCTTTTCAGTTGCCCATTCCTGAGCTGCACCTAGCCAGTCGGCCAGCCTCAGCGCTTTATGTTTGGAATTATATGGACTGGTTTTTATTTTTTTCTCAATACATTTTTTAACTATATTTTCTGCTTTCTCACCGAATCATTACAAGTATAATTGTATAAATGTATAACAACTTTAAAATGGTTTTTGTAGCCATAGAATAAATTTGGTTTTTGTAGCCATAGAATAAGCCTTACTATGTACTTTAGGCAAGGGCCTTGCTTTACGGAGGCTGCCATTTTCTACTACCATGTTTTTTACAGCGGCCCAAACAAAAGTGCATTTCATGTTTTTATGTGGAACCTGACAATGCACATATATAAACCAACAAAGAAGAAGCAGTAAACTGCTGAGAGACTGGTGGATTTTTAGAGTGTAGAGAGATGTGATCGAGTATTTGCATCCTTTATGGTATGCAAAGGTCACGGTATTTCCCTGATGCACTTGAGAGAGGATGACCATAGAGTCCTCTGTTTCTTGCATTCTGCAGTCTCACCATTAGATGTCACTGATTCTTGCATTCTTATTGTGAACCTTTAAGTTTCGGGTTACACTTAAACCATCAATAATTACAACAAATTAACACTAAAACTCTCAACTTAGGGATAATTTTGTATCATGAGCACTTCTATTTAAGTAGAAATATAAAAGCAAGACTAAACTGACACTGTACTGTTGATACTTAAGTTGTGCTTGTTCCCTAGTAACAGCATTTTCAAACTGGCCATCACTAATGCAGATCACCGAGCATCATGCAGATTTAAAGCAGCTGCTTTTTGTTCATATCAGCCTAAGGTATCAGTCAATCTTCAAACTGCATGTTTGAATGGAGTAACATCAATCTTGCTCTGTGGGTTTGTTCTCATTTGAATGTCTGTTTGTCTGGGGTTTGCACACACCAGTATTTACTGCTTTGTGGTGATGCTTTAAGATTGATATCGACCGGTGACAACGCAGGAGTATGGAATTAGATTTGTGTCAGCACTTTTCATGAAGCAAGCAGCACTTTTTAAGAGGCAAACATGAATTGAGCAAACAAAAATGAACCCCAAAAATCAAAACACACAAATTGCAAAAAAAAATATATATATATACATATATATATATATTGATTTAATCATTCAAAATTATTGCATTTTATTTGTTTGAAAATACACTTTTGGTTTACAGTGATTGAATTTTCGTTTGCTCCAACTCTTTTTGTGTTGTTCTTTATGCTCCCCGGATTTTCGTTTGAAATTTGGACCATGGGCGGACCTCTGGAAGCTGCCTGCTGATTGGCTACCGAGTTTTGGAGCAACAACTCAATGAAAAGGAAGTAGACACAGGCTCCGTCTGGAACTCGTTCCCCCAAGTTATCCCCCACCAAGCACTTCGTAAAATAATTGTAAACATCTAACATTTGTCAGATTATAGATGTCCAGACGGACAATGACTTAATGTGTATTTTGATAATACTGACACAAACCTATGTAATTCCATACCATTGCTGGGTTTTTGTAACAAACATCAGGAGAATGAAAATAATTTACAAAAGATAAAACTTTTAAATAGTGGCACTTTCAAGTACACACTCGTTTGAAAAGGCATCTGCTAACACTACTTATTTGAACCAATCCAAAACACCTCTTGGTTGGGAACTTTCATTACATGAGGTAGAAAAAGACCCGTAGATCATCCTGAAGACGAAAAGAGAGGTTGTCCAGCGTAGCCTAAACATGGCTCCTGAGAGAGAGCTGCAGCAACAGGTAGGTTTGTCCATTAGCACCATAAAATGGGAAAATACTGCTGCGTTACATCCAGACCAAAGTCATGAATTGAATCATATGTGAGAGAAATTGAACAGCAAACACAAGAGTGTGATGTCAAATTGTGTATCAAGTTCAAAATCTGTGCTTATGGCAAAACAATCCCTCCATTCCCTCCTCCCGTGGTTTTATTCATGATGCCGTAACAATTTGTCTAGTCGGCGCCGACCTGACTTTCATCACATAACTGTTAACTGTCGAGTCCCCTAAGTGTGGGTACTGTACATGTGTGCAGGAGTGTGAGCACACTGGTCCCACCCATGTGAGGAAACTTCTCCGTGTGTTATTTTTCTCCCCACCGTTTGTTCTTTTGATCTGCGTGTACATTATCTCCAGCTCTTTGAATTTCAATTTCACTGTCATGTAAGCTCTTTTCATCCCAGCCGACGGTTGCATCTCTAATAATATTCAACTTTTAGGTCACAGTGGAATGCTAATTACACTTCTATTTTAATTAATATGTCCCTGCAGGTTTCCATATCAAATCAGCGTTAACACTGTATTGTTCACTTTGAGCCAATAAATTACAATGAAACCTCAAAATAAAACCACTTCAAAAAAAAGGAGGATTTTTAGGTGTACAGGAGCAGCACTCGTTTGAACTGTGTTTACATAAATTGCTTATTGTAGCTTAATAAACTGCATAATACTAAGCAAAATGGGGGTGTTTTAAAATTGTTTCAATGCTGGGTGTTCCTGTTTTCTGTAGATAAAACAATCCATGAACCTGCTCACAGAATAAAAGCATCATTTAGCTGCTATTTTCAAGGGCAGTGCAGTGTTAAGTGTGTTTGAAACAGATATAAGTGCAGGCGTTGTTATATTACAGACTCTGTGTGAGAGCTGAAACTGCTGCTGCTGCTGGCATTTAACGACTTAAAAGTGCTTCACTTTCCATCAGAGTGCCATTTGTCTGTCAGCATTTCTGTGTGTGTGTGTGTGAGGACCAAAAAATTACAAGGAGTGGGGACATTATGGGAAAGTGAAGACAATTTGGCTGGTCCTCGCATTCTGTCGGGCTTTTTGAGGGTTAATACCAAGGTTAGGTTAGAATTTCGGTTTAGTTTAGGGTCAGGGTGAGGGGTTAGGCAATGCATTATGTCTGTGAGTGTCCTCACTACAAACATTTGTGTGTATTTTTTCCCTCTTTAAGACATTTTCTGGCATAAGGTTGAGATTTGAACTGTGGTTAGGTTTAGGTCAGAGTTAGGCATTAACTGGTTAAGGTTAGAGACAACATTTTGTTCAGACTGTCCAAATGAGTGGAAGGCAATGAAGTGTCCTAAGAAGAATAGCTGCACAATCCTCAACTTTTTATAGGAACAAGGACCATATTTGCTTTAAAACCATCACGGTCCTCACAATGAATAAGGAACTAGTGAATGCATTATGTCAGTGATTCCCCTCACACCTATCATAGGTGCTGTATTACACATATATGATGTGTACGTTTTTTTTAGTTTTATGATAAGATATGTTCTATGTTTGAGAGTATAGGACACTTGTAGTTAGGGTAAAAGGTAATTCTCTAGATTTTATGTAAGATCGTTTATGTAAGACAATGCATGTCTGAGTGCATACCTGCAGGTGTGTGTGTGTGTGTGTGTGTGTAGCTGGTCTTCCTTATGTTGTGGGGACCTAAATGTGTCTCCACACTCACATTATGGGGACTTGTCTTCCTTATGGGGACAAAAATCAAGTCGCCACAACATAAATGACTCCCTTTTAAAGCGAAGACATGTTTTAAACTTAGTCTTTTAGGGGACATTTTGACTTGTGGGGACATTTTGTCTGGTCCTCACTACTTTAAAGGGCTTTTTTCAGGTTTAAGACCTGGTTTTAGGGTTAGAATTGGGTTTAGATTAGAGTTAGGCATTTAGTTGTGATGGTACAGGTTAGGGTAATGGGCTAGAGAATGCATTATGTCCATGTGTCCTCAGTAAGATATAACAAATGTGTCTGTGTGTGTACCTGGTATCCCTTATGTTGTGGGGACCTAAATCTGTCTCCACAGTCACATTATGGGGACTTGTCTTCCTTATGGGGACAAAAATCAAGTCCCCAGTGAAGACATGTTTTAAAGTTAGGCTGGGAGGATTTTTCTTCATTTCTAATTCTACATATTTTAAGAGAAGTTTTTTTGTGCTATTGTGTTAATTTGTATCCTGTTGCTATGAAATCTTCATTACTATAAACTTATTTTTGGACCACATTCACAAACTGCTACTTTCACATCAGAAAAGGAGAGCTTTTGCACACTAACAAAAATTGGAATTCATGGATGGGGGGGGGGGGGCTATTTGGATGTTTATTATACTTTAAAATGAAGTGATTCGCATTTCACTGGCTGCGAGGTAATTAATGAGGGGGAAATCTTGAATTAAAGATGTAAATCCTGACACTTTGGCAGGGGGTTGGTAAGGGACAGTGGTCTCCACGGTCTAGATTATTCTTAGCATATACCAATTAACACCATGTATCTTCTTTTATGTTCACTTCAATTAAGGGCCTTTACAATTTTTAAGTTCTTTTCTTCTCAGTTGTTAGAGAACGTCAGAGAGACTGATCAAAGGCATTAGCTGCTGTACACGCACCATAGGTAATCTGCTTTGCATAAAGAAATCTGCATATTACTAAGAAGGTTTTCATTTCAGTTTGCATGAATTACCGGGCCAGAGATGTTGTAGAGTAGCTGGAGATGGGGAGGCATGACTGCACACATGTACACAAACACACAGCGCACACTGAATATTGTAACTTCTTTCTTCGATTTTGACTTCAGCAGCATGCTGACAATATCGAGGATAAAAGTGAATCGGACTTTTTTTTCCCCCAGTTGTTGTTGTTTCAGCTTTCGGTAAGACGCCAGGCTTCTGCTACCAACTGTACAACTCAAAATAAAGAGAATTAATATCATTAAAGAGTGAGCAAAGCAAAGGTGCCACCCACTTATTTCAGATCCGTAAGCAACCGCACTGTGATTAATGTGGCTGATTTCACTACAAGCATTATACAAAGCATTACTTATTCTCTATAGACGTCCGTCCTACAACAGATGGAGCCTAATAGCCTTCTCCTGTAACCCGCTGCGCTTCTCATTTGTTTTCCCAGCTTTCTTTCCTCCTTCTTTTGTATTAAATAGTTTTAGTAGCTTCTGTGTCCAGTGGAGGGTCAAGTAAGAAGTCAGATCAATCTGCACTAGGGCTGAAGAATAAATTTGAAACTATGGAATTTGCATATTGCAAAGGCTACAATTTCTTTTTCTTTTTTGTGCCATGTTCTTAAACAATACAAACAGTAAAGTCGTCACTCTTGCATTAAGTACCTACAGTATATATCTCCATCCCTTGTTTAAATCCATTACACAGTGAACCTGAGACTGAAGCCTGACTTGATTGTGCACCGACTTGTGTTGAAACTCGCAGTGAATGGATGCTGGGAAAACAAACAACCTGTTTGTTCCTGATAATCACTGCTAGTTAATTCCATTACACTGTCAGCTACCAATAGATCAATGAGCAAATGAACTGTCAGGCTTTTAGGAATAGCCCTCCACTGCGTGTCTGTTGTATTCTATTGATGTTCCACAGAAGAGAGTTCTGGAGATATTGAATGCTCTTTAAGTGAAGTGCTGACATCTTAATAAAAGGCCGCCGTGATCTGACCGCCTGTGCGGTTTGGGAGCTTAAGGCTAAAGAGACGAACGGCCTCTGACGGAGAAGAAGAAAGGCAATTTTCAAAGTCAATAGTGCAACCAAGTGCTCTGTGCGGTTGCATTTAGTGCATATAATAAAACGACAAATAGCCTCTTAAACTAAACACACAATGGATATACTAATATGAGAATGGCGTTGTATAGTCACAGTGATTATACAATAACTGGAATGATAAACCATGTGTTCAGTGATTTTTCTGTCACACTAATGGTGCCCTTGACTTATTTTGCAATCTGTCAGTTAAACCAAAGTCTTTTCAGAGCTACAAAATAAAAAGTATTAGATTTGTAGACAATATATTCAAATTGACATTGCTTAGAGTTTATTTTTAAATCTACTCAAATGCACTTTCACCTCAGTGAGTGTGCGTCTGTCTCTGACAGTACATTTAATCCATTGTTCATGACTTCATATAAAAGATAAGGGTTGGAAAAACTCAAACATCAAAACATTAAGTTGGGTGCTGTGTCTGTGTAGCTGTGTGTTTTGATAACCCGGGTGTCTCAAAGCATTATTAACAAATATCTTTTGCTCAGCCTCGCATTTCGAGGGCCAATGAAAGCCGGATAGAGAGTCTGCACTTTGGCTCGTAGAAGGCTTGCACAGCACAGACAGCCATCTAGTGTTGGAAGGGAGCACATTCATGAATCCAGTGCAGAGGGAGAAGGCACTTTATTGTAGCCAATACAATAAGTTAAGACCATCACTGGTTTTAAAGAGGGGAGTTTGGGCTGGAGCAGATAAACAAAACCACAATACCACAATAAACTAACAAAGCCTGGATTATACACTGAGTTATTTGTTGTATGTCATCATTAAACCCATAAATTTAAGGGGTAAAAACTCTCTAACTGCACTTTTATTCTCTGGAATGAGGCAGCGGAGGTAAACTGATGGTCAGAAATGGGTCTTTTCAGCCCACGCAGATCACAGCGCACCATGGTTCAGCCTGCTGCAAGAGCTTAACCTCTCCCAGGGATATGAATGGAATAACAAGGCACTGGCTCCTACACAATGTGTCCACCTCTTTTATATGAGAAATCTGTTACCACGTATCCCCGTTTGCATTACAAAAATTTTCTTAACGTATGCAACCCAAATAAACAAATGTAATAAACAAATGTGTGCTATTGTGTGTACATTGGGAACATGAATATGTATTTGCTGAGTGTTCAAACAAAGACACAAAGGGAGGCCCAACCTGTTGTCGGCACAGCCCCTTTTTTTTTCCCTGCTGTGAAAACCGTGCTCCCTTAATAATCACACACCGCCATGACAATAGGCGTTAAGCAAAACACATAAGCCACATGCAAATCACACAAAAAGACAGACACACATAAATACTGTACACCATGCATACAATCACAGACTGCTTCATTTTATTTGTGAATAACTAATTAAGTCCCATTCAAGATTCTAAAATAAAACAAGACACCACAACACAATTTTCTACTTGATGCCACGTTTTCTGCTGTAAAGGTATTTGCCCCTGCAGTCACACACATGTGGCTCTGCCTCCACAGACGTGCAATCTAATTGCTTTCCATTGATCCTGTCAGATCAGGTGCCTTATGTTCATTCTTTTCTGACGCTGTCTCCCAAGCACTTCTGCCAGCCCTAATCTGAGAAGTGTGCATCCCTTTCAGTGCTCATAAAACACCCTGGCAGAAACACAGCGAAACGGCAGTGGATTGTTTTCACACTGTGTGAAGGGTTTCCATCAAAAAGCATCTAGGAGGGGAGAACGTTTTGCTTGTGTGTTTATGTGCTTACACATGTACGGACATGGAACAGGATATCTCCTGGCCGGCTGTCAGCTCCCATGCAGACCAAATCATATTTTCTAGCTATAAATGTTAATGCATTGTGAACAGGCTGCAGCGCTGCTTGCTAAAGATGAGAAGATAGTTTTTGTTCCTTGGTCAACAGAGAGCACCGTAATGAGTCTGCTCGTGTTGGAAAACAGACAGTGAGGCTCATCCTGTAAGGTGAACCAAATCAAGGATTTGGGACAAAAATCCCAGAGCTCCTACTAAACATTAAATGATGTCAGGATCAGAAGTGAAAGCCGATGTGTTGGCAGCTGTTGAACTGCAGGGCTTCTGAGGGATATTACACATAGTATGACAATTAATGGACAACTCGTAACTCTGAATATGCTTTCTTTCTTTTTCCTTTTTTTTTTTTTTTTTACCCTTAAAATGAACTATAGCCATGATTCTACACACTAACAATTCATCATCTCGGAGAAGCTGTATTACAGCATTGGTTTAATATGCAGGCCAGTTCTTGGTGGTATCAGATCAATGGAGAGTCTCAAATGAGACACAGCCGCTGAGACAGACAGAAGAGACCATTATTGGCACACATTAAGGGAACACTTTCTTCCCCCTTAAAGATCATAGTGGTTCTCTTTTTTTAATAGGACTATTAAGTAAAACTCAGCTGTCTGGTGATGCTTATTAAAAATATTAACTCTAAAAGGTTTTTTTTTGTTTGTTTGTTTGTTTTCTGTCCAAATTATGGGATAGGGTTACCATGAAAGTAATGGCCTAATGTGTTATTATAATAACCCATCACTGGAAAGATCTGAAATGGGAATCTTGATTGATCTTTCCAAAAATAAGATGGTTTTAATACTTTTTTTTCCCCAAAAACTGAGTGAGAATATGTAGTCTGTCCTTCATTCAGCTCATAGTATCTATACATTGCTTTGTTGCGAATGTACCGATTAGGGAACTCTTACCCCGAAAGTGTCCTTCCTTCTGCGTGGCCTGCAAACTGCTCCCCTACACTCTCGATTACCTTATAGTCTAGTGAGGCAAAACCCTGATCTACTTATCTCCCTCCATGTACGTGGTACAAGGAGTCAATCCTCCGCGCCGTTGCCGACCCCCTTCGAGTCTTCCCCTACACTTTCCCGTACATTATTCAGTCTTTTCCTGAAGTAACAGCCGCCCTCTACGTGCAGACGTGCCGACCACTAACACACCACACTAATGTGATGTAAAAATGAATGATGAAATCCAAGGAGGCCAAATGAAAGAGAAACCGACGTGTGTTTATGCGTGTGTGTCTGTGTGTTCAAAGGTGAGGCCTTGGGTGATGTAGAATAGGATTCCCTTCCCTCCTATATGTACAGGATAAAAGCCAGCTGTAATGACCTTGGTATAATGAAGGCCTTGCTGATTTCCATGATTTTCTTGCTTTCATGCCACGAATCTGCTGTTCTATAGGAGGAGCAGGAAAGAAAAAGAGAGCTTTGTCTGGCCAAACATTAGCCACCAAAAACATTTACCAAAGATCCAACACAAAATCATGTTCCCATGTTCAAGTCATTATGTAAATGATTATCATCTTGAAGCAAATTTTACAGATGAAACACATTTTTCTTAATGGGGACGTTTTTATTTTTTAGGTGACTAATTTCTGTGCAATTTCCTTAACTTACAAAGTTATTTAGAAAGTGATGTAATTCTTGTTTCTTTTTATCTTGAAAGCACAGGCTGCATGTTGTCTGAGGCTGCTCTGCACAGCTAATATGGCACAACGAAATGAAAGGCTTCAAAAGAGCTTTTCCACTTGGAGCTGATGTAGCGCTGTGGCCGACCTCCAAGTATGATTAGACTGCAGTAAACACAACAATAGCAAACAATAAACAACTGGTAATTGGTGTCACCCTCTGTTCCAACAGACTCTTTCTTGATTTGCTGTGAATTACGAGCACCAGCGTCTCCGTGCACCATGATCCTGTGAGGATTTCAAAATGCTCCGGCTCAGTCTGGATGGATTTGTCTCATTTAAAGAAAAACAGAGGCAAACGTGGGAAAGTGATGTGCGGAGCGTTTATCTGAATAAGTGTGTGTGTGTGTGTGTGTGTAACAAATGATGATTATACCCAAGTGAATATTGTTAATGTGTGTCTGTGACTGCAAGGAGGGAAAGTGGCAAAGGTGCACACAGCCTTGAAGCATCCCAGGTGAAGTGTGCCCTCTACAGGCAGCTGTGGCACACTCTGCATCCTTGCATATTGACTGTACTCAGTGTGTCTCAATACTAACATGGAAGAAATGTGCAGAATTTGTGAAGCGCGTCAGCAATTAAGTTAAAATTTCTTGAGAAACGTCACTTGTACATCACCTATGACTCTGTCCGGTATCTTTGAATATAAAGCCGCCAGGTTTTCCTGTTTGAGCTCTCTGACGCCATACATGCCACCTCATTTCATTAATATGTGATGAGAGAGAAAATCTCCAAAGGCCCCAATAGGCAGCGGCATTGTTTCTCTTGTAAAGTCATCTCAGATGGAAGGAGCAAACTTCAGATCCTCAGTCAAGTGTCTAATGAAAAAAGTATCCTCCTCTGTGGCTGCTTTTTTCTTTTTGTGCACAACATATTAAGAACCTAAATGCTGACTGAAGACAGTCGGATACTCCGTCTGTGATTTTTCTCAAGGAATAAAAACTGTGTAGCATGTTTACAGCGTAGCCATGAAAGAACTATGTGAGAAGGCTCATCACTACCCGATGCCATTTTGGGAGGCGGAAAGTGAGGTTCACACCGCCGTTCATATGAAAGCAGTATCAAACAGAGAATGTTTAAGACCAAGATCAAAGACATTTCTGGTCAAAAATATCACTGGGCCAGTAACATTCTTTTAAAATTGCTGCTTTATGTTTGCAGTTACTTCACTAATGCCTGGCTATTATTGGAAATCAGAGATTGGTGGGGGGGGGGGGGGGGGGGGGGGGGGGGGGAAGACATATCTGCAAATCTCTTCTCTCTGTTCATTTTTCATTTTGGAATAGCAATGCGTGCTGAGGAACAGGCAGCGGCAAAAGACAAGAAAAGTTAAAATGACATCTCTGGACCACTGTGCTGGCAGCCTGTAACGGCCAGTGTAGCAATAAATTAGATGTGCAAAAGAAGAAATTAAAAATAACAAATTTCCAGCATCTGTTTGATATAAATGTAACTAAATAAAAATACGTATATATTTGCTTATAAGACTAGATTATGTATATATTCAATAAAACTGTAAGTCAGTTTTACCTTGAAATTGCATTGTTTTTACTGATAATATTCAATGAGCAAGTCAGCACAATATACAATGAACTATGAATAATATTCCAACTGGCAATTACAACAAATGCAGCATGTTATTTAAAAGCGCGGTGGACTTCTTAGTTCACATTAAAATTAGAGTTGTATTCCTGTTTTCTGGATCATTTTGGTATCTCCATTTTCCTACGTTTGCAGTTTCAACTTTCAGCACAGATACATAAAAAAAAATCCTATCTTAAACAAATAAAAAGCTGATGCAACTCAGTGTTGTACATTTTCTGTTTTCCATAGAAAGTTACTGATGTTGTGCATTTTTAATGGTTAACACACAAAATAAATTATTACTGTGGTATAAATACAGCCCAGAATAATTCGACAAAAATTGAAATTTTCTGCCATTCAGTGTGAAGAAATGGGTAATTCAACACAAATTTTAAACCTTTTTAAAAACATGAATCAACTCAATAATGTCGCATGTGCTCTGTGTATCTTTTAAGGTAAGAATCCAAAAGACACAAAGACAGAAATTATTAAACAGCCAGTCTGTAATGAACACAAATAATTTCCAGGATAATATAATCTGTACATATGGTTTAGATTTATCTGTATTGCATTAAACGACTAAAGTGTTTGGTTTTGGCCAAAACTGCATGTTGCTTGGTTTGTCTAATCTTCCAAAGTGAGATCAGACATTGTTATCATTTTAGGCATTTTAAGTCCTTTTAAAAATCACTTTTAATTAAACAATCCATCTATGTTTGAATTCATTTAGTGGTTACAAACAGACAAACTAAATTACAAAGTAGGGTTAGCATTCTATTCATGTTGAACTTGATCTAAATAAAAGCCTAAAATTCTAATATAGGAGTCAAAGTTAATATGAAACAAAGTTTACAGAGTTGCACATAAACTTCCCTAATGTGAAACTTTAAAATGGCCGTGGTTTATTGCCTAATCTACTATGTGCATAGAATATGGTACCATCCAAATAACTCTCTACAGCACACAGCTACAGCACAACACTTTCAACTTTATTCACTCTCCTTATTAGAGCAGATTGCTTATCGCCTACTTCACAGAGCACCCATATAACATAGCTGACAGCAGTAAGGGAGAGCTGCACACATGAACTCCTCACTAACACTTTCCTACACTAACCAGCTGTCCCCCTGTGGTTTCAGGCACGGCCAAACCTTTGAAATGTCCTTCAAGGCATGAGAAAACAACATGCACATTGCTTTGGGTAAAATCCTATTTGTACACAGTAATTACGCTTTGAAAAGTAGCAAAGTTTCAAGTTTCGAGACCTTTGCTTTTTAGGCTCACTGTTGTAAAGAATAAAAAGGTTTCTCATTACGCTCTGCGCCTCAGACGACTTTGAACGTTTCAGATTTGATTTACTGGCGTTACCAAGGGAAGCAATCGGGAAAATTCAGGCAATATTTTTAACACTATGCAGTCACCGTTAAATTTGCCTTTAACGAGCGGGATACGGGCTCCTTTGGGTGTCATAATTATTAAAATAGCAATTAAAAATGATAAGTGTCTGATATCAATCGAAGGCACAAAGGCACATATCAATGAAGTTCTGGCTTTATCAAGAATTGTCACTGTTTGATGCAGAATTGCCTTCAGAGATACGAACCGTATCATGCCTTATGTCAAAACGTCTCATAATAATAATATGAATTAAAAACATTTAACAGCAAACAGTAAAAAAATAAAAAGAACCTTTTAGATAGATAGATAGATAGATAGATAGATAGATAGATAGATAGATAGATAGATAGATAGACTGCTAAATGAGCTGTTTAATTTCATATTTCTAATTAAAATTGTTATTGTATCAACCATTCCTAACCTTGTGATCGTGAAATTTCACACATTAGCCACTCAACTGCAACCATGGTGTGTTTCCTCATCAAGTCAACATACATTACATTTTTATTTTGATGGCTTAAGTGTGAAGTAAACAGTTGGAAGGCCCCTTCATGACAAAAACAATCCCCTCCATTTTTGCTTCAAGTGTCAGATCTGGTGCCAATTATTTAGACTGACCTTTCCGTGTGTGGTTTGCTTTCTATGCTGGGGATGCAGTGAGGGAGCCATGATGACACTGACCACTCCTCCCTTTACTAATCAATAAATATGTCCAACTCCATACACACCAGTTGTTGAGTCCAGCTGCTTTTAAGATTGTGGGCATGAGAAGAGAAAGCAGAGTGGAATCAGGCACAGATGTGTCATTGCTATTCATGCAAAGACAGTCAGAATCAAGCTCGTGAGAGGCTACGTTGAACATGCAGGACTGGTTTCCTGTAAATGACCAGCTCCACTTTTCACTGTACATTTAAAAAAAAAGAAAACCAATCATACATTCACATACAATGGAGACGCTAATTAGAGATAAGAGGAAAACAGCGTGCATGAACGTAACTGTGTTTCAACAAGCGAGTGCCTTTGTTGTTGTATTGCATTGTATTATATTGCATTGTACGCTGTGCAATACAGTTTTAGAAAGTGGACAGTAAAAATATAGCACAAAATAGATGAAGTATTCATTTCTCATGTCCTAAATACATGGACGATTTCTCAGTCAAAAACAATCAGAAGTCATCTTCATGGGTTTGCTCCACTCACCACTTTCCTCTTGCCCCCTGTGGTGAACAGGTTGGTTGAGTGTTGAAGAATAGTCTTTTCCCTAAGTCAAGCTGAGACATAAGACATACTTTTAAATTGTGTCATATGCCATTTAGCTTTGAATTATAGTTGCCAGATCTCACCATATGTGGAAATAAACAGGGGGGAGAGATGCTGCTAATCTGGAGCCACATTAAAACAACATAAAACATCATCCAACATATCAGTTGTGACAACTTATATATATTCATTCAATTCAATTCGGTTCAAAGCATTTATTGTCATATGCACAGGATGGAAACAGGTTTCCCTGTACAATGAAATTCTTACTTTGCTGTCCACACTGAATGCCATATAATAATAATAATAATAATAATAATAATAATAATAATAAAGATAAAATACAGATATTTAAAGAGTTGTCAGGGAGAGTGCAATGTGAAACATAGTGCAATTATTCATAACTTCAATCATACTTAAACTGAATTGAGTTAAACACAGAAATGTCCTTATATTTACAAAACAAAATAAAACAGCCCAGAAGTCAACAAGTATATAACTTTTTCAGGGATTCACCCAGCAACAATAATAATAATAATAATAATAATAAATCAATCAAACCACCGTTGAGTTGAACTCTCACCCTTGCGGGAGATCTCGCGTTATTTCCCTGTGGTTACCAGGGGAACGTGATTATGAAAAGTTGGCCAGCGAAATGAACACAGGAGCCGCCACAGTCTTTACTTACGTAGTTAATCAACAGGTAAACATGGTAGTACATGACATAACCACTCCCAGGAGGAAAGAATAAATGTAGAGCCACGCCGACGTATCTGGGATTACTGTCCATTCACTGCAAGGTTAGTGCCGTATTTACGTAGTAAGCTAACGTTAGCTTGCTAAAGCTATCGTAGCTAACGCACTCCTAGTTCGTGCAACATCGAGATAGCTCACCATAGTTGAGTGGCAGTTTTAAACAACGTCAGATAATCACTGTCTGGCGTTAAACCGGCTAATATTCGACGACAGAGTTTATAGCTAATAGTGCACGGCTCGGTGATGTTTTCTGTTTTACTCTACAGTGGGTAAAGGCAGTGACACTTCGCGCTAAAATTCAGTAACGCAAGCGAGTATTTGTTGTGAATACAAAATGTCTGTGTCAGAAAGTGACGCTGCATCTGGAGTAACTGTCGGATTCACGTTTTACGGTGTCTGCTTTTGCTGGATTGTTTTTACTAGTATTCTTATAGCCATTGCAAGGTACATTATGTGTACATTGAAATATAAAAAGCTACAACAAAATAAAAAATATATATACATGACAGAAGCAAGCAAAGTAAAATTATAGACCAATGTTTCCCAAACTTATGTGGGGACTCACTTTTTAAATATGACAAATCATTGTGACAAACTTCATTATGTAATTTATGACACAAACAAATTTGTTTTGCATATGATTATGTTTGCTGTCCATTTTAATGCAGTTCCTGTAATCTTTTGAATATGTAAAAAGGTCTTTATGTGTGATAAATTATTTCAAATGAAGTTTTGCATGTGTTATTTCATAATGTTAGCTCTAATGATAACAATAACTTATAAATTATTTAATTTAGTAGTGTTTTAAATTGTTTCTTTTGTGCTGCCTTCTGCTCTGCTTCCTTGCAGAAAGGGCAAAATAAAGGTTTGACTTTGAACACTATTCAGTTATGTAAAATGTGACAAGCAATTAAAAGAGCTTTCATGGAACGAAAGCTTTTTAATTATGGGTGAAGTCAAAACGGTACATCCCTCCACACGCAGTTAACATAGTAGATATGATCCATTGTGAAGTAAGTGTAAGTGTTCACAGGGTCAAAATAGATGGTAGACAGACAGTCTCTAGGTGTACGTTACAGAATGCAGGCCACATCACTTGTATCTTACCAAAATAATTATTTTTGACTTTGATAACCAGTAGCTGTTAGGGTGAATCCATGTTTTGTCCCAACAAATGTCCTGAACAATTTTATTTCAAATTCCAATTATTTGTTCATCATAAATACAGTACATTTTGAAACATATATATTTATATCGTTTTACAAGAAAATGATGTTAAAAATATAAAAATGAAGGTGTCACAACACTAGTTAAAAACAAGTATGATGTGGTGCTTTATAATTAAAATACAAAGACATGCAGAGACACGGGTGAAGTGCTTTGATGTTGACCCTCCTTTCATTTAAACACAGGTTCCATTGTCAGTGATACTGTGCACCATGCCATCTCCACAAGTCCTCCAGCCAGTTCTTCAAATGAAGGTGGACGAACTCTTTCTCAACTGGTTGAGTGATCCTGCAACACAGTCGCTACTCAAAGATTATCTTGACCTGATTAAAAGTGGACATAACATTGAAGTGGGCAGTGGTGATGCCGAGGTCAAAAGTTCACTGAGTTTCAGGGACAACAACAATGTGGCATCACAAAAGAACCTGGCAGAGAAGAAGCCAGCTGCTCACTGTACTCCCTCCAGCCCTACGTCAACCAGTACTCTTCCCTCTGGGAGTAGCAGTAATACCAGAATGACAGGACCCAACGGCAGAGTATTACGGAAGTCTGTCAGCACAAAAAAGGTAAATCAGTCTATCCAAACACCCTGGACAGGTCACCAGTCCATCACAGGGCCACATAGAGACAGACAACAGTAAGTTAAAATGATGAGCATCATTTAGGGCCGAAACCATGATGTCATAGCCCCACCTTTCTAAAACTTAACCTTGCTAGATATCACATTACTGCAAGCTGTATGCACATGCACCATGTCTTCTCTGTTCTTGGTGTATTTCTGTGACAGTGTTACAGCTCCACATACAGGCCTGGCATTTACCCTACAGCGTTTAGTGTTGTTTGGGGGGGTTTTCGTGCATATTAAGACATTTTCTAAACATTTGTAAACCTTTTTTCACATAGGAGAAGTTCTGTTAACACTTAACTGTTTGGCCACGATTATCAAACATCTTATCCAAACTATTATGAAACAGTTTGACAGGTTTAAACAAGATTTTATCTTAATCTGGCATACCTCAGGGATTTCATCTAAGGTAACTGTAACCAATATCAAAATCTAAGGTGTGGCCTGCTGTTCCAGCCTCTTTGTGCCTCCTGAGGTAAATGGAACTTGAGGAGTGTTGCAACTTTACAGTTTACTAGCGTGGAATGAATTCCACAGATTAAGCTCATATATTTTTAACTTTGCTTGGAAGTCCACACTTGCAAAAAGGTATTGCGTTTTCTTTTTTCTATTTTAGAGATTCTGAAGAATCTGAAGATCAGCCACAAGATCTAAACCTTGCTTCACAGCAAGGAGATTCCCATTTCACATCCTGCTTTGGGCCGTTCTGTGTGGAGATTGCATGTTCTTCCCGTGTGAGCGTGGGTTTTCTTTGGGCTCTCTGGTTTCGGTGAAACCCCCCCCAGGACCCTCATGTGCAGGATGAAGTGATAGAAAATGAATATTTAAATGAATAGCATTCATCTGCTTTAATTTCTTCTTATTTTCTTGTAACATTTAGGGCTGCAGCTATCGAATATTTTGGAAATCGAGTATTCTACCGAATATTCCATCGATTCACCGAGTAATCGGATAAAACGTACATTTATCCTATTCCTCCTATTACTTTCGCTTTGCTGCGTTTGCTCGTTTTCGCTGTATTTACTGTTTTCGGTCCCGGCGTCTGCCGTTCTGTACGGCTAAACTGTCCACACGTTATCCAAAGCCCGCTTCCGTCTTCTTCCGCTTTGTAGGGGACGCATAGCCTGTGACGTAAGCACGTTGAATCATACTAAAAAGAATCTGTGCGAAACGTGAGCTTTAAATGTAATTAAACGAGGCTTCGAGGCAGAGGAAATTCTTTGATCATTTTTTGAAATCGAGTTACTCGAGGAATCGTTGCAGCCCGGTGCATGTCATCATACCTATGTCCAACAATCCAGTTACAAATTGATGTACGGGCTGAGTTAGTAAGATTCTTCTTCTTCTTCTTCTTCTTCTTTCAACTTAGTTGACACAAGGGTGGCTTGGTTCAGTGCATTCAGTCAGTGTTGACTGTTTAGTTTCAAGTTACTTAACACTGGCTCCACTGTTTTTCTCTTGAGCATCTTTTTTTTTCCCAGCAGACCACAAGCATCAAAGGCACTTAGACATTGTCCACCATACACTGTCATAGTGGAGTCCCCATGTCTGTAAGGATATGTACAATTATTCATCAAATATTTTCCAAAGGGTTCAGCCTCACCCATGAATTAGTGCGGTATGAGATGTAGGAGTGTCTGAACCTAGCCTATCACTGTCGCCCTTCATTATTCCTGTCAGCCTGTGCTTCAGAGCTTATTATGCTGTAACTGTAGAGCCTGTAGATGTGTAATAACTGGGCTTTGGGCTGCTTTGATTATAAAAGAAGGAAAACAAGCTGCACAAATCTGGTTAAGAGTCTCAAAGTTGTTTGAGTGTCTGTTTAAGGATTCTGTGCTCTGTCAAGATAAGAAGTGCAACATGACTACCTGGAATAGTTATAGACTGCGGATATTAGTGAGCGTGATGACAGTGAGGCAGTCAGACAGCTGGTGGCACGTGCTCTTTGAGGCCCCGCCTCCTGCATGTTGTTGACATGTTAAAAAATAAAAGCATTGAGGAGGCAACTTTTCCCTCTCTCTCTCTCTCTCTCTCACTCTCTCTCTCCCTCTCTCTCTCTCTGAAGCACTGATTACTAAAGAAATTGACCCAGTTTTAGGCTCAGAACAAGGAATTTGTTTCTTGATGATAATAAGGGTTTTTCTTGTCTCTTTTAGAGTGATGCATGCAACTACACACAGCCTACACATGTGTTTAAGTTGCTCTAACATTAATATGAATCAGATCCCAAATTAAAGTGCCCTAACCCAGAAAATAACATTTCAGAACTTTTTGTCCAAATAAAGGTCTCTCTTTTTCATTCTTTTCATACCTAAATATATCGCAAAATTAAATATTGATTAACTTTTGAGTTGTTCACATTAGGAGTGTTTCACGCCAAGGTCAAGTTACAGACATTTGTTGCTAAAATAGCCTGACGACAGGATGAAGAGGGAGTAAAAGAAGGAAACCATTGGCACAGCATGTTGGTCCCCTTTGTATGTTTCATCCACAGTGTTTGTCACTGAAGAATGGCTTTGATTCTTTATTCAAAGCGTTAGGTCTGTGCAGCCTGAGCTGTCCTGATTGATCAGTTGAAAGGCTGGACAGATTGGGGTAAACCTCCCGATTTTCATATTCATATCTGTTTCTTCCTAGTGACCTTCTTCTCCTAATGCCACCCATTAATAAAGCAACTGTTGCGCAGTCTGTGTATTCTGCCGTGGTGTGTCATGGCATTTTTCCACTCTGCACTGTGAGGTTGTATAAAGTAATACTTCTATTTTAAGATAACAAAATGAATTCCCCCATACAGATGCATTCTTTGAAGGATTACTCAAAAATTCAATTTATGTCAGACTGATGCAGTCTGGAACAGCTGGTCTGACTTTGACATCAGACGCTGATATAGATAGCCCTTCGTTCCCTTGTGTTGGCATCAGTTACCAAGAACTCTGCAAGTGAGAGGAGATGTGGCAGCACATTCATCCTATGTGTAATTTACTCGGACGCTGCCACCATTAGATGCTTCTCATGATCAGAATTTGTGGTCATGTATCTTTTATTTACTCTTAGTACAGTAAACATCACCCCACTGAAGATGTTTAGCTTTCGGGTTCTGCTGTGCTACTTAACTCCCTCACTCGCGTACTTGAACACTGCAACAGGTGACGTTCACAGCAGTTTGAGGAAAATAGAGCAGCAGAAATAAGTTTCCTTTGAGAGTTGACTTTTTCCTTCTGTTACATCTACATTTAGGTGCAATGGTTCTGTCTTTTTTTAACATGCTAAGTTGGGCTCAGTAACATAAAAGCTATTTGAAGCAAGGGTCTAGGGTCGCATCAGTTGCTTGCCTTGTCAGAGTGAGAGAGTGTTTAACTGTTTCCCACAAGTGCTTTTGTTTTTGTGCCTTGGTAATTTGTATGTTAAATATATGATTGCAAAGTTTGTGTTTTGGACACAAACTGGACTTAATCTAGGCCAATTTGAACTATAGCACAAAGGGAAAAAGAGACGTCTATCCACTCATGCATTTATTTTCCTTATCCTAGATAACTTACTTGTCCCAACTGATCTGCTGCTTGTGCAGCTTCATTAATTTATAGGTCTTTTCAAATGAGGTAATCACCTTTAAAACTTTTAACTAAAGCCGTATATCTTCCTGAATGTACATTTTATAGCCACATTATTTGGGTTAAAACCTGGAAACTGGTTCAAAGGTCATTACATTTCTGTAATATTACACACTGATTAAATAGTCTTATATACTTTTTTTAAATGACTAAGTGAAAGAATTTGTTAACAGAGATAAAAGAAAAATGTGTAAACCTTTAATATTTACGTCATAATTGCGAGTGGACGGTCTTGTGAGCTGTTACTCCTTATCTTTGTGGTTTGTCCCCTTTGCTCCACTTCTGGTTACATGTATACTACATAGGCTTTTCAACAATATCTGTAGTGACAGATAGGCAGGTGCTGTTGCACAAGCTAGCAGATGTGTGCACACCATGTTCTGTTTTGGATGAAAGTCATGTTTGCCATTTAATGGTTTTTCTTTATTTTCATGACTATTTTCATTGTAGATTCTCACTCAAGGCATCAAAACTATGAATAAACACATATGGAATTATGTAGTAAACAAAAAAGTGTGAAATGACTCTAAATAGGTTTTATATTTTAGATTCCTCAAAGCAGCCAGCCACCATTTGTTTTTTTGATAATGCTGCAAACCTTTGGCCTTCTCTCAATGAGCTTCATGATGTCGTCACCTGAAATGGTTTTCACTTCACAGCTGTGCCTTGTCAGGGTTTATTTGTGAGATTTCTTGCCTTCTTAATGGGGTTGGGACCATCAGTCGTGCTGTACAGAAGTCAGGTTGGTACACAACTGACAGCACTGTTTGACAACTGTTATAATTCATATTATGGCAAGAATCAATCAGCAAAGTAAAGAGAAACTGCAGTCCATCATTACTTTAAGAACTGAAGGTCAGTCAGTCCGGAAAATTGCAAAAACTTTGAATGTGCTAAAAGTGTGGACACAAGGTGTGTCCAAACTTTAGACTGGTAGTGTACCTGTGCAGCTTCTTTCTATGGTGATCTGACCCTTTGCCCCACTTCTACTGGCATGCACTGTACAGCAGACGACATCCCGGAGGTTTTCATCAAATAATTCTGATGGGCTGTGCTTTTGCAATATTGCTTTCATGCTAGGAAGCTGATTTGCACACATCATGCTTAATTTGTTGACCTTCCCTGAGCCTACCATGTTGTCACTCAGGCCTATTTTTGGCTCACATTCACATATATTCCAAAATCCCCTTCTCAGGCCTCCAGTTGTGATGGAATGAGCTGGAGCTTTCTGGGTTTTACAGTTGCATGAGTTCTGTAGCCATGCTGTGAATTGGCTGTAGCTCCGCTCCAGGGTCGTGATAAGTTCATCTCTGGGTGGACATAGTGTGGTACAAATCACTGGTTCAGTCACTTCAGCAATGCACATAGTGAACCCAGCCAAACATATCATTTGTGGGACTCCACGTACACCATGTATGCTCGTATTGACAGTTTGGCAGATGGGCCCTCAGGGTAGTTTTGATCAGGTTTCCCCCACCCTTCTGGCATTTCTCTCCACTGTGGTTGCCTTTCTGCCTTGCTTGTAGACTTTCTTTTCTTTTAAAGTCAGTTCACTAACTCCAGACTAGACATATGTTTCTGTACAAATTGGACTTGGCGGTTTATAGATGAGACATCTTATTAAGTTGGCCTCAGTCTTGTGTTTTTATGTTTGTCACAATTAGGGCTGCAACGATTAATAGATTATTGATTATGAAATTAATCGTCAACTGAAAATTCAACAGAAATAGCATGACGAAATATCATTACATCGGGTTCAAACATTCAGTTAGTCAAGGAGGAAATTTTGAGGTCTACAGCATGTGTGTCACTGTCATGGTTTTTCAAAAGTTGATGTCAGAATTCAAATGCAGGGCTCACAGCGTCCATGGCTTTGAACCAGAATTTTTAGCCAGTTGGTTCCTTTCGAACAGAAACTGTATTTTGACATTACTGGTTTTAGTTTCCACCCTAAAACTGACGTTCCCAAACTGGTTAGAACAAAAAAATGTTCCTGAACCGGTTAATAACATTCCATATTAGCTGTGGGACATAATGGAGCTTCAGGTGGATGGTATGCGTAAATTAAGCTTCAAAATAGTTTTCCTTGACGCTCATTCTGAGCTCCTCTTCACAGCAACATATGTGGGGTTTACGTTTTTGCCGGACACTTTACTCAAATCGAGCCTCATTCATTCTGTGCGTGTGTGTCTTCATAATTTATTTGTTTCTTCACATCACATTTGCATCTGAATTTCATTGCAATTTTGTCCCATATATTCGCAATGCATTTGCTTTAATGTTTGCCACAGCCCAGCAAAGTGAGCAAACAGATTGAATTTGAATTTCTGTCTAAAACAAACATTTATAAGATTGATAGACTACAATGTTTACCTCTTATGGTTATAATAGAGACTGGGAGACAGCATAGGCCTTTTCGGTGCCTGCTGCTTATATTTCCAAACTTCTCTCTGCTCTCTCCATGCATTGAGTGAATGACAGGAAGTGACAGGTCACTGTAAACAGAATGAAAATCAAGAATATAAAAAGAAATGTATTAATCAGGTACCATTATTTAAAAAAAGATTCCATTCTGGAACATAAAGAAATATAAAGTTTCTGGTTTTTGTTCCATGAACCGGTTCAAAGCCATGGTTTGATCCCAGATTTAGACATTTGCTGCTCTTCTTAAACTGACTAGATTAAAATCCTAAAACATGGAAAGAAATCATTTTTTAATTTTTTTTTACCACCACAAACATGTTTTGGCCATTACACCAAAATGATGTACTTAATTTTAACAAAATAAACTAGTGTACTGTCCACATACTGCATGTACAGTACAACAACACACGACTCTTCTTTGTTGTGTTGTGATACCTCAGTTTGTCGTCCTGTGTTTTTCCACTAAACACAAGCAACAACAAAACAGGTTTTTCATGCGAGTTGTCTGTTTTGTGTGATCTGCTTGGTTTTATTTTGGTCGTCGTACTGTTGGCACAAACAGCTTATCAAGCATGTGCAGAGTCCTGCGTGGAGGATAACAGGAACTGGGTTTGAGCCTAAACCAGTGGAAAACAGTGGACTTTGCGATCCTGTCATCTAAAAATAATGTAGGTGTGCCTTCACCTTCTGTGATGTCTCTATTCTATTTCTCTTTAATTCATCTCTACACCCAGTGGTGATGATATAGGCATACAGATGTTTGGGTTTCCCTGCCTACAGTCACTGTTGTAAAGGTAAAGGCAAACTCAGAGCTGTTAGATCAGCTTGTTTATGTGGAATTGATGTAATTGCCATCGTTGCAGGACAGCAGCAAAAGGAAGCAGGTGTTTGTTTGTGGACTAAAGATGCACTCTTGTTTCTCCAGAGCTTGTTTCTTGTTTCTCATCTTGCCCGAATGGGCTTGAGTTTGCTGGTGCTTTTAATAGTCACAGACTGGTTTGGTCATCATTCTTTGAATTTGACATGCACCCCCTCCCGTCCTCCCATTGCCCATCAACTATAATAAGATATGGAATGGCTGGCAGCCCAAGCTTGCAAAAGGAAGGCAAAACAAAGAACACTATAAAATAGGATGCAGAATAATTGAATATACTGCCTTATCTGATGATTTGACCTTCACTCTTGTTATATGTTATTGAGTAACTTTTAGTAGTTTCATTAAGCTTATGTGTCTGCCTGCTGTGAAACAGAGCGTTTTTATTAAATATAACTGATTTAAGTGGATTTAGTTAAGTAACATTGTGGCTTTCATTATATTCCATTGCTTCAAACGTCTGGATGCACTGTCCAAAAGAACAGAAGTCCATTTTAAGGGTTCACAGCACAAGCAAAGCATTCTCTCAAGTATATAATTGTGTCGGAGCGTATCAGAAATGAAGCCAGTGAACACGAGCACCGTGTCATTGTGGTATTGAGGTGCATCCTTCCTTTGGCCCTGTGGCTGCTGCAAGCTGCAACAACAGGTCTGTCTCTTTACATAACCTTCCACGAGCATGGAGGAATGCAAACTGGAAAGAGCAGATCCATTGCCACACACCCCTCCCGTCCCACACATACAGTGCACCGAGTGACTCCCACACACACTCAGTCACTTATTATCTTCCCAGCAACTTTAGGGCAAGGGCTCCCTGACCCTGTGCTGTTTATGTGTGTGCATGTGTTGTGTTGAGACTGAGACAGCGCACCAGGCAGAGCTGAAATTGTGCGACCAGATCTGGAATGGGAGAGAGAGCCTCACTTGCAGCTGCTCACTTGCATTAAGAGGCTCTTGCTGTGACAGAGGACAATCACAGGGACACAAGGCTTCCACTGTTGCCACTGCCTTTTGCCTTTTGCCTTCAGTGTCAGCTGCAATTGAGTGCTTTCTACTGGAGAGAGGATAACACCGGATTGAGTGTTGTGCTTGTATGTGTTCCCCATCCTGTCTGGCGCGAGGATGAGGATGAAGGAGCTGTCTCTGCGTCAGGACCCTGACCTGAGGAAGGAGTTGGCTCTGCTGGCACGTGGCTGTGATTTTGTTCTGCCATCTCGGTTCAAGAAGAGACTCAGAGCTTTCCAGCAAGGACAGGCAGGTGTTTGTGTCAGTGTACCTTTAATTAAACAGAAGTAGCTGGCCTGTCAGCCAGTGAGCAAGTCTATTAATGTGCACTGGTATTTGTGGGCTCAATGTCTTGGCATCCAAAATACATTGTGGAACAAGCCTGCTATAATGTGGACCACATATTCCTCACTGTTGTTCATTACAGAGAGAGAGGTATTATATGAGTCAGTGGCATATTGGAGAGGTGAGGACAAATGAGCAGATATGTCACTTTCTCAAGGCGTACTTACATGAATTGAGGCAGTTTTGCAATGGTATCCACTAAATACGTATTATTTTGTTGTTATTTCTCATGTCTTATGTATATGGAGACACGAGTTGTTAGCCCTCGTTATGCCGTTAGTAAGATGTTTGATCATGTGTGATATGTTGGTATGTATGCTCACCGTCCCTTCTCACACCTCGTCATTGTCAGTGTGCAAAATGTCATGTGGCTTACCAGTTGTGCTCAAGAGCTCTGCTGGTGCTTAGCAGGAAAGTGAGGGAGAGAAAGAGGAGGGACAGTGTGGGCCAGGGCAACAGGAGATGTTTATGTCCTTTTATAGCCATGGCTGACACCAACACACTGGGCAGAGAAGAGCAGAGGACCAGGGGCAATTATCATTCGGCATTCTAAAATGAGCAGATTACTGCAGACAGAATACAGTAAAACCATTTCAGTCCATGTTGAAATGGACATGGATGGATTTAACCCTGGCGTTATATGTAGAAACTATTTATAAAAAAAAGTGTCAACAATCAGTGTTGAGCTAAAACAAAGCAAAATTAAATGTCTATCACAACACTGTGTGAGCCAAAGAGAGAATTGTCCACTCATGTGCAGTAAGTAGACTTTGAATATGAGACGACGTTTGAGAGAAGCACACTCTCAAGCTGTTTTTAATACTTTTGACTTGTTATATGTGGCTTTGGAAATATCTTCACTGATTCATTTCCTACAGTTTCACAGCAAGGCATGCAGTGTCATTTGTGTCAGTTATTATGATCTCGTCATTGTCGTGTCAACTGTGCTCAATTGGTGTATTAGATCATAACGATTCATTTTTATCATGAAGGCCTGGAAGTCTGGGACCAGTGGGGCATAATGTTTTTGTTAAGAAACATTCTGCCTCTGGCTGGAAACCCTTCATGTACAAAGCTGTTATTTTTAGGTCCTGGGTTAAAAGGACACAAATACACAGATGTGTCATGGTGTCTGTATTAATAAAAGGTGTGGCATTTTGAAATGACACCATTCCACTTGGTTAGAAATTAGTTGGCCCAATGCAGAGTGTAAATATTAAGCTCCATCTTGTATCTAGTCTAGTAATGACTCCAAGTTAGTGGATTCCTTCAGACATGACTGGAACTGCAGTTCAAAATTAACATAGACACATGCGTCACGTGTCAGCTCCGTTTCTGTCTTGATTACTACTGTATGCATGTAATCCGGAACATTGTTTAAACCAGTCATTTCAAGAGCATGGGAGATATTTAAGTCACCAAAATAAGTTACCTTTATTTTTCCAGCCTTCTACTTCAGATGAATCACATACCACACAGTTTAAATGTCGTTGTGATTCATTAATCAGACATTATTTCTTGGAAATGGGTGGTTTAACAATTCAAACCTATATTTAACTTTATAAAAATGTCGGTTAATTAGTCAGAAATGCTATATTTCTCACAATTGATCTTGTGAATTAGGTTGTAATAATTTATCATCATTAAGTAGTGGGTCCCCAATTCAAACATTTGGGGAACACTGGTGCGAGGTGGCCCTCTCTTAAATATGCCTAAAACACTTAAGAATTAATGAATAGAAATACAGATGTTTTAATTATGAGTCACATTTTTTTTTATTTGTATCAATAACTATATGTAAGTAAGGTGTTATGTTTTGAGAAACCACTTTGTTCATAATATGTTATGCTGTCAAGACAGAAGAAAATAATTGCATACAAACAATTAGGAATGTTCAAGTGATTATACTGTACGTGTCTTACCTCTGGGAGTGGATTAGCACATACTAATGTTATGTGTGATTGAGCTGTTTCAAGTTTTGCTGTTATTATCGCCCTCAGATTTGTTTAGACATACAGTAATTTGGTAATTTGCTAACAAGTTGCTAACAATACTGGCTGACAATCATAGCTTTCAGTGGCTTTGTGTTGGTCAAAAGGTATTTACTTATTAATGTCCGCTGAACTGCATCTTAATTAAAATCTGACAAAAAGTGACAATCCTGTAGCGGGTAATAGATATAGTAGAAGGTGGCTGAGTAGTCTCTTCCATGATGGACCTTCAGGCTGAGAGGTGTGGTTTCATGTTTTACGGCAAACTTGAGCACATGCACTGCTTGAACTGTGAAGTGACTGCTAACATTATTGGCTAACGGTTTATTTCTGCGTGTTTGTCTCAGGCCCAGGTGAGGACGGAGGAGCCCGTCACCACTGCGCTCAGTGAAAGCATTCCAAAGTTTTACTTCCCACAGGGCCGGCCCCAAGCCAACCTCAACATCGACGGCCTCATTTCCAAAATTGAGAAAACATTTTCCCAATTTCCAAATGAAAGGGCCACCATTGAGGACATGGGGCAGGTTGCCAAGGTGAGAATGTGATTTGTAGCATGGAGATTCAGCTGCCACCCTGCAAATTATTTTCATTTGTGCCATTTAGCTCCTGACTGGGCTAATGTTTGCTGATTTGTAAAAGCCATGGAAAATATTATCCCCTTCTCCTCAAGGAAGGTAAGCACTGGCTTGAGGGGAACCTGAATGAGAGAAATGACAGCTAGATTTCCTCGGGGAAGTTTTTAAGTGATGCAACGCTGCTTTTGAATCCAAACAGAGTGGTTTGTCATTGTACAATTAATTTCTGCAGTGCTGATTTATTTATGTTTTTCATCCACACATTTTGCCACCTCTTTCTTATCTGCAACCCTCATCACCCAGTTCCCTTCTTCCTTGTCTCCTCAGTCCTGCGAGTGCCCTCTCTTTTGGAAAGTGCCATTGTTCAACTCGGCGGGGGGCGACAGGACGGGCTTCGTGTCTGTGCACAAATTTGTCGCTATGTGGAGAAAGTAAGACAATAAATCCTCTTGTTCTCACTACACCACTGGTACGATCTCTCACAGCCAAAGGGCCCATACAGTCTCGTCTGGACAATGAAGACCATCACAGACACTGCACACAGTCATCTGCTATTATGACATTTTCCTTTTTATTCCTACACAAAAATCATTGATCACAAAAATCCTCACAGAAACTCAAAGGGTGAGTGTCTCTGTGCAAAGTACTGTATATAAAATAAAACATTCATTGAGTGTATTTCTGTGTGAAACTGAAAGGAATGCTATTGGGCTTTTGTAATGGCGGCTGCACATTGTGCATTAAATGCTGTTGCATCTAGTAGGCATGGTCTTGTATTAATGTATGAGCCTCCAGAGAACTGGACAGACCTGGCCTTTGACTCGAGCTCGTGACTGGGCCCTTCTCTGATGAGAGGCCACGCCACACGTGTGCATGATTTTCACATTGCTACCATAACACTCCACGCTCATAATCACCAGGCTGCAATACAGAATCCTAATTTCAGAATGTATTATACCTGCACTTACACTGCTATTTGGAATAATTGAAAAGTTGAGTTGCCACAAGAATGATAAAAAGAAAAAAAAAATGGAGAGTGTACGCGTGAAAGAGGGAGTAACCTCACAACCATCTGTTCTCTCTTTTCTTCTCCAGAATTCTGCAGACCTGTCATGATGACGCATCTAAATTTGTGCACCTCTTGGCCAAGCCTGGCTGTAATTACCTGGAACAAGACGACTTTATTCCATTCCTGCAGGTACTGGCTGCAGCTCACCCAGGGAGTGGGTTGAACTTGGCACTGTGGGATGGCAAAATTATATTGGCTTGTGTGGTACCAACTGGACTTGTGCTTTTTCATGTGGCAGAGAACTAATTTAGGGATGTGACTGTAAGCCGGTAATACAGTAGGAGGAGTGTACTGAAAGAAGGAGCAGGACTCAGGCTCAGCAGAAATTAAACAAGGGGAGACGGAGATGAAAATAGATTGCGTGTTATAGCACCAAAATATAAAAACCTGCCCTCATATTCATTCAATTATTTCTTGAGAATAATGTTGTTGTCCATGTGGACCTGCTGTGTTGGCCGTTTGTGTTTCCCCCCTTCACCTGATAATCTCGTGGTTCTCCCCGCTGACCCCACCCTACACCTGATTCATTTTCATGCTGGCAGCGGCCGGGACACCCGTTAGCATACCAGCTGAGATGCCTTGTGGCACTTACTGTTTAATTTGTATGGTTCCGCGCAGCGAATCGCCTTTGACTGCTTTGATGAATGAAAGGCGGATTGCGGTGGAGTAGATTTGACTGTCCCCGCCTGTTTCCTGTGCTCTGTGATTTATGTGTTTCTCTATGATTTAATTTCTCACAGTAAGAGTCAAAGAGGCACGACGGCTGCCCTGAAATAAGGCCTTTTAATTTCATTGCCGCCTTCGTATTTATGTCAACAATTCTTTCCTCCAGCAAAAGAGAAGGGGGGGGGGGGTTAGAATAAAGAAAAGACATGAGGTAGTTTGATAGTAAGAATACAACGATGGCTCATTTGAAATGCAGCACACACACCCCCTGTGTCTTTATGGCACGAGGAAGGAGAGAAGGTTACGAGCAGTTACTATCAAATGTCCTTTCGCTCGTCTCCCACTACTGCTCTGCTAAAGCTGAAAGGCTTTTGCTCATCCCAGAAATGTTTCAACTAGTTTTTTCTGACGTCAAAAGAAACATTTAAATTTGATAGCCCCCCCCCCCCCCAGCACAATTTATAAAGCATATGGTATGAGAAAGTTATATAGATGGCCATTAACAACTGTTTTCATTTATATTCTAGTCAGAAAGTCATGTGTTCTCTCAAGCAAAAAAGAGACAGATGTGGTTTTTGTCTTTTAACTCATCTGTAATTGTAACTGGAGAATTCAGCTCAACATATGCATTTGTAGTTGTAGATCAGCATGTCACTGAGTTGTTGTCCTGCATTTGTGTTTACTGGTTTTGTGGGCTGTGTTTTGGAAAAGAGGCAGTAGAGCAGTAGAAAAGCCAAGTGAGCTGAATTTACTTGGATGTTTTCAGGATGTGGTGAACTCGCATCCAGGCCTGGCCTTTCTGAAGGAGGCACCAGACTTTCACTCACGATACATCACCACAGTACGTCGCCATTGTACATACAGTCTATCAAGGCATTAATACAGCAAAACCGTATGAGCAAAACACAGCAGTTACTGTTTTACTTGTATGTGATCTAACTGTCAACTGTTTTTCCAGGTGATTCAGAGGATATTTTATAATGTGAACAGGTCATGGACTGGAAAAATAACATGTCATGAGCTCAGGAAAAGTAACTTTCTTCAGGTATGTGACTAAATTAATTTATTAAAGAGTATATTAATTCACATTTTTACTTTTGAGTGTCTGTGTTATTTAAAAAATTTGGAATTTAATTTTTTTTTAAGATTAATTTCAGGTCATTAACTAGTGTTCCTGGTTGCATTTTAAAATGTTGTAATTGAAATCCAAATACTTATATCTCTATGCTGACCCATTATATTCTGTCGCCCTAGAAAATTGTATTTTTGATTGAAAAATGTAATAGATTCAAAGTCGTCTATGATTTTACGCTTTTGGCTAAAATGTATTTCCCACTGTGCCAGAATGTGACGCTGCTGGAGCAGGAAGAAGACGTGAACCAGTTGACAGAGTTCTTCTCCTATGAACATTTCTACGTTATCTACTGCAAGTTCTGGGAGCTGGACACAGACCACGACCTCTACATAGACCAGAGGGACATGGCACGGCACAACGACCAAGGTGCGAAAAACACAGCCCACTTTCTTCGAAAAATAGAATTCTTATTTGATTAGAGATTATTTGATAGCTGCGATCCCCCGTAACTCGACAGTCACAGTCGCAATTCATCAAAGAAAGTTAAGTCATTGTAAGTAAAGTCGATACTACGTGTAACTTTACAAAATTATATGTGCATGATTCGGGAAAAGTCCTTGCTGCCTCTTCCCCACACACTCCACAGCACATGTTCTTGGTTGACGGTCTGTGAGTGAGACAGGGGAAATGAGACTCAAGATCAATGAGAAAGCACCATAATGTATACTCTGCTCCAATGACGCCATGTCTGGAACAATTTCTACCACTATATGGTCAAAATTATGACTGTAGGATTTATAGTATTGTCAAGATAAAAACAATGAGCTGCACTCTCCAGTCTGGATTTACAGTCAGTGGGAATGGATTACATGTGTTGTGAAAAAGTTTTACATTAAGTGAGAGCGCTGTTGTCGAAGAGAAAAATGATAATGTTTTTCCCAAAAGTCTGGATTGTAAATAATCTCTCTTTTTTTGGGGGGGGGGACTTTCTTCTTTTCAGCCATATCACAGAAGATGATAGAGAGAATATTCTCAGGAACAGTAACAAGGCGAGTCACCGCGTCTTAGAATTTAAATGATGCTCATTAAAAGTAGCAAACATTGTTTAGGATTTTGTTCCTACTGCTGGTTTTAATACCTGGTTGTGTGTTTTATTTTGTCAGGGACAGGCGAGTGTATAAGGAGGGCAAGCTGAGTTATGCCGATTTTGTCTGGTTTCTCATCTCTGAGGAAGACAAGAAGACTGACACCAGGTATGGCCACACACACAGCATCCAAAGTTACTCCAATTTACTGTCTACTACATATACAGTCCAACATTTTCCCTCATTGAAATGATGAAATGTTAACTACTCTGCATCAGCAGTGCCACAGTATGCATTTTGAACATGTGAAAATGACACCATGAAACAAACTTACGCTAATCACTACATGTCCAATATCTGAACTTCATTACATTACAAAAAAAAAAAAAAAAAGTCTTCCGTGTCTATGGGCCTAATAATAAATGAGGACATTTTAACCTGGGACTGTAGGAAAATCACAGGTGTGAATGATCAAATTAACTATGGCTGAATTTCATTTTGCCGCGTCACTTTCAAGGTCCCGAAAACAAGCACTTGTTCACGGTTTACAGGGGCATTTGAGCAGAACAGCGCCGTCATTAATGTTATTACCAACACCTGTGCTTTCCCTACAAAAACTACTCAGTGTGTCTGCTTAGAAAGCCTTCTTTTCTACGCCAATTACATCTTGTGCTCCTTTCCAGCCTGTCAGTCTAACACGTTCAACTGCCTGCCTGCTGCTCTTGCTTCTTCTATCTGTGTCCAGTATAGAGTACTGGTTCCGCTGTATGGACCTGGACGGGGATGGCGTGCTCAGCATGTACGAACTGGAATACTTCTATGAGGAACAGTGTCAAAAGCTGGATGCCATGGCTATTGAGCCGCTTCCCTTCGAGGACTGCCTCTGCCAAATGCTTGACCTTGTCAAGCCTGAGGTCGAAGGTCAGACCCTTTCTTACCTTTATATCCACACTCTGAGAAGTTCGCGCTCCGACTGGGGCCCACATGTGCGCGACAGTGACGCACACATGTTCACATTTCCAGGCCAGGTCATTGACCATTAGCTGAGAGAACAGTTATACATAGATGAGGAACTGACTGATGTGGAGCGGCCGCTGCCAGCTGCTCGTGTCATATACACTGTCAACAAAATCCCCACAGCATTTAGCTTTTCCACTATGCCATCTAAAAGACAGCGGTCACCGTCGAGGGTGTGCCTGTGTTTAGTATTGATAGCCACAGCAAGAATGTGACCCTCAGCTGACCCGCTGGTCAGTCGAGCTGTGCGATATAACATGTAATCTGAGATGTGACAGGCTTCTTTACGGACTATTTGAGGCTGATGTTTTTTTTCCCTCAACAGTTAGAATAACCCTTCAAGTTTGAGCGGATTGATAACTCTGTTAAAGATTCACATTTAATTAAATGTTCTGCACGAGATTTGGGGCATGCGAATTGAAAGACGTTGCATTTGATGACAAGGAGCAAGCACAGTATGCAGATCAGAAGAGTCTGATGGAGTTTTTATAAACACGTTCCACTGTCAGTGGATTTAGAACTTTATTCTTTCATCAATCAAAAGTCTCTCTTCTGCAATTTCTGCAAAACCAGAAATTGGGATGTTTGACTCCTCCAAAGATATAAAAACACGTCACTCCATCGTAGGCATCACACAGCAACTTATCTGTCGGGTGCAGAGATGGCCTTAAGATTTCATACAGCTGTTTTAAAGCCCACTCTGTCCAAGCACTAAGTTTAGAAATCTTCTCAAAAAACTGATAAGAAACAAGTAATTTTATTGTTTTTTTTGTTTTTTGGAATGTTTGTTTGTACCCTGGCCTTGACTCTATTACAACTCGGCTGTAAATACTTAAGCTGAGTGAACCTGAAGAATCCACAAGCAAGTTGAGGCGTCTCACCAATACAACTCGTGAAGTCATTTCACTTTGCCGTGTTTCTCTCACTTTTGAGCACCTGTTTGTTTTTTGGCTGTACGGGGGGGGAGTTTTCATTTTGTCATTTTGTTTTTGCCAGGGGAAAAGGTCATTTGACTATTCTGATGAGTAGCCCATACAGGTACTTGTAATGGCAGAAATCCAAAACACATCCTGGAAATGTGGACTCCATAAATACAGAAGTGTTAGTCACTTTTCTGTTTTAGTCTTTCCGTTTAACGAGTTGAGATGTTTTTGTTTCACTTCCACAAAATAAACCATGTTAATGACCTCGTATTTTGCCACGCACGGTTGAGTTTATTGGGAAAAAAATGACTGACATATGAATTGATTCATGACTGGGATCGTTAGTGTCAGCTCGAGCTCCAAATATTGTGACCTAAGTGCTTTTCAGTTCCATCAGTAGTTGGATGAGCTTAGCCCGACGTGCTGCCAACCCTCCCAGACCCAGACATGAAGTAACCTTTAACCTCAGACTCATTTTCAATGCTTAGATTGGATGGAAAAACCAGGCAGAAACATATGAAGTAGTTTGTTAATGGCCACACTATAAATTTTGTGTCGGTAATTAAGTCTGGCTTTAAAAAGCCACCTGACTGTCTTAACATTGTCCAGGTAAGATCACGCTGCGGGACCTGAAGAGGTGCAAGTTGTCCCACATCTTCTTTGACACGTTCTTCAACATCGAGAAGTACCTGGAGCACGAGCAGAGGGACCCTTTCTCTGTCGTGAGGGTAGGAAGGGTTCAGTCATGATGGGATGTGAGACGACTCTGTGGAATCATGTGGATCTTGTAATTTGTCATGTGGTTTTTTGTTTTGTTTTAAGGAGGTGGAAACAGACGGCCAGGAAGTTTCAGACTGGGAGAAATACGCGGCAGATGAGTACGACACACTGGTGGCGGAGGAGGCGGCCAACGAGCAGTGCAACGATTTGTAAGTCTGATTTTACTCCGTGATTATGTCACATACAGCTGCAGATACAACTAGAGTGCACTGACAAGAAATGCATTGTGGTGTTGTCTATTGTCAGGATATTTGTGAATGGGGGAAAAAAAAAACCCATTAACCTTCACGATTGACGAGAAAATGCTTTTAACTCATCAGATGTACACTCTTAGGGTTTTGTTTTAAAGTGCGGTGAAGTGGGAAGCTGCATTTTTCAGTCCAGGGCCTTGTAATTTATAAAAATCTAATTTTTCTCAGATTAATCTCAGATTCTTGTTAAGTTCCTTAACAAAATATGTGTCCGTAGTGACATGTTTTTAGTTATAGAGCAACATTTTTAAACACTTTTTTTTTTTGTATCCGACAATTTCTTGTCATAAATATCCAGACCAAAATAACTGTGATTCATGATATTATTGTGATAATTGTAAAATAATGTTGTTTATATATATATATGTATATATGTGGAAATGAGCAAAGCTTTCACCTTCATTTGGTTCGTATGAATACTGAAAGTATAATTTTATAATAAACAGAAAGACAAAGTAAAAGTCACTCTCTTCAACTCCCACCACAATGTTCCTTACAATCTTAACTTAATCACTCCTAAATTAATGTTTAGGAGTGATTATTAGTGAGCTGATGCAGTAATATACTAGCTCCGTCTATACAGTTTACTAATATACAAATCTTTGTCATGATTATATAAATATGGAAATTTATACTTTATATGCAGTTTTTCCTCTTTTTTAACTTTCGTATGTGAAGCTCAAACTATTTGTGATAAGACACAGACGGTGATAATAAAGAGACGCGCGTCAGTGATAGAAGAGGCCGTTGACAGGTGTGTTGTGTGGCGGTTTTTAGGAATTCCACCGACTCCTAGAGACAGATGTCAAACCAGAGCAGGTAAGACACGTAGAGTAACCAGCAGGGACTGTGTTTCCTCCACCTCCTCTTCCTCTGGGCTAAACTCACTCCTGGTTTCAAACCCACACCCAACCGGTCTGAGCATAATGTTGACAGCAGTTAGTTGTTTTGTCGGCCAGTGCAGCATCATATGTTTGGGATACCATATCTCAGAGCTGGGAGTCTGTTTCTGAACCAGACAGCTTCTCCTTTGTCTTCTCCACATACAAAACTCCACTCGTGCACCATCTCTGTCCATGCCTTCATGTGGTGCTCCTTTTGCAAACAAATGTTTTTGGAATATTTTTGACATTTATGGAATACAAAGAATTGTAGAAGCTTTGTAAGCTGAAAAATAGTAAATATGATTCTATAACCGTCAACAACAAAACAGTCCAGGACCATTTGACTGGATGCAGATATGCGACGTCCATTTTCTGACCTCAACCCAACAAAGTAAGAAACAAGCGCTTATTTATTCGCTCACAGTGTTGTTGCCGAATAATCCCAAAATGTAAGAGGTGTGACGCAACAAATGCAGTGGACAGATGCAAGACAGAAATAAATATATCCAATAAAATTCTAAACTCTATATGTAGGTTTTACATGTATGCCCTTCAGGGCACCAACAAACTGTCTAAATGGCCTAAAGCCGCTCCACATCAGCACGTTCAGTCATTACAATAACTGTGATATTCATCCGTTTTTGAACAACACGTCACAAATGAATCGACAGGTTTTTAATGGAGGATTCAGTTGTTTAGCCAGAGCCAGTTAGCGGTCGTGCTAAGCTACGCTAACTGGCCACTGGTTGTAACATCCCATTTGCAGTCTCATCTGTATCTGAGCAAGAAAGGAAAACAATTGTATTAATAAATGTCAAAATATTCCTTTTATGTGGTTATCATTTAAGAAAAAAGTATTCTTGGCTCTTGTTTTTTTTTTTTTTTTGTTTATGACCTTATCAGCCATTTTAAATCATCTCCATATGTTCACTCAATTATTCTTTTATTTGCTGTAATGTTTCCTTTTGTTCACACTGTCTGCTACAAGATCCCCTTCTCAACGTTCTTCCCTTGAAAGAAATGGGGAATAAAAGCCACAGTTCCTGTTCTGTATAAACATATATTGTGAGGTAAAAATGAGCCTTCAGCAGAGTTTGACCAGTCAAGTGTTATTTTACTGTCTTCACTCCTTTAAGTCTCCACAGACAGATTTCTCTTCCTGGGCTTCAGTGGAAGGGACATTTTGTCTTTATTACAAAATTGGTACGTTTTCAACTCTCTTGATTTGTGCAACTCATGCAGGTGAAGCCTCAGATGAACTTGTGGATTTATTCCTCCTTTTATACTTCCATTAAAAGTGAAACTGAAAAGGGATTTTTTTTCTTTTAAAGGTTAATTAAAGTCTTTATTGACAGATGCATGACTAATCTTCTCCCCCGTCTTGTGCTTAGGTATGAAAATCCTTTGAGCCCGCTGGGGCAGCACATCTCCACTGACCTGGGTCTGACAAAGAGACACTTCTTTGAGATCCCCACTCCACACTGCAACCTGGACCTGGACGAGTACGAGTACGAGGATGACTACGAATGACCCTCAGTCCCTGTAGCGTCGTCTCCCGCCCTGCTGAGCAACCTGCACTTCCAGAGATGGATCGAAAACAAAGGTGTTAGCGACTGCATCACGTTAGGGGTGAGCTGATACAAAAGACTCGACCAGAAAAAAGTAAAAAAAAAAAAAAAGTAAAATGTCACTTAAATGCTTCACTAAACACAGTCTGCAAAAAATGTGGCTGTTAATTTATTCTTTCAGTTGGAGCGTTACGGTTTAAATGGCTGGTTACACGTAGCTAGGCGGTCAGTGCATCAACAGCTAAGTCATTTAAAAGATGTTAAAGTACCGGTATCAGGAGACAAGGTCGTGATATCGGTATTGGACAAGAAAACGTGGGCTTGAGCCACGTCTACGCATCGGGTCAGGGATTTGCAGCTTCAGGCTCAGTTTCTGTCCTGCACATAAATCCACAACCACAGCAGAGAGCAAGTGCAAAGCCAGGAGACAGTCAGAGGACACGTTACCCCCCCCCCCCACACACACACACACACACACGCGTGACGAAGTGGCCTTCCCCAGTGACGAGTTAAAGCCGTGTTCTTTGCACACGCACGGGAGCGTCACCAGTCATTCTGCTTTCAACTAGTTATCATCTGAAGTCATTGGCTAATACTACATTCCAGTGATCACAACTGAATGTTTTCCCTAAAGCTGTAAATTCATTCATGGTTCTTTTGCTGAAATGAGTCACTGTAAATGCTAAACAAGCTACCGTTGTAGAGTCTGCTGTACACACACACACACACACACACACACACACACAGAGTGAGTGTACGAACAAATGTGGATCCATTATGACGCAGACGTTTCTCTGTGTGTGAGATGAGGTCATAAATTATTACAGATGGGTTTATTATGAAGTGTAAATATGTGCTTGCTGTGTTGTAAATGATTTAGGCAAGTGTTTTAGACAGATTCTTTTTTTTTTATTTGTATGTCATGAAGTAAATAATTTGAATGTACTTGGACAGAACAAAAGGAACCAATTCTAAAGGTGTTTTCATTTAAATTAATAAAGCTTTGGTTAATGGAAGAGATGCCGCACTTTAGTTTGATTCGTTTGGTTTAAAAAAAAAAAAAAAGTGGTCTTTAAAGGTTCACTGTTGGATTTTACATACAGTTCATGTATGTCCACGTGAAACATTTACAGAATGTAAACACACTTTGTTGTTAATTGATGCTGCTCTGTCATCAAACATCATCTAATGCCACAATGTATGTACACACACAATCCCAAAACATAATGACACACTTTGAAATTAATAATTCCCATTTGTAAAATGTCTAACCATGTAAAAAAAAAAAGACCAGCTGTTTCCTATAAGGAGTAATGACAAAGAAACAGGTAGCACATAATTAACTTATCAGTAGACACAGACCAATCTAAAACCTGAGTGTGAAACAAAAAATAAATAAACATTTGGACCATTTCAGAACAGTACAGTAAATATGTAAAAATGTTAACATGTAACGATGATCCAGTGGCCCCTCAAATTAAAATGATACTTGTTATTTTGAGTAAAGCTGGTAACATTCCATATTTAAACATATAGTTTGTAAAAGGAAAAGCTGTTTCCTCAACTGAAGTTTCCACAGGTGGATTAAATCATACTTGGTGCTGCAATAAATATTCAAGGTAGACCACAAGAGTATGTTGCACCAACTCACAAAAAAAAGCACATTGTCCATGATTTTGGTAATTAAACAGTATTTAAGATGTTTCCAATAGAAATCACTGGGTAATGAGTGTTTTGGCCACTTGGATAAAAACTCTAAGGTTTTGTTTTTTTGAGAATTTGGTGACAAAAAGAAAATCACCACAGTTATCCTTAAAGCTCGTATCTTAAATAAAATAATGTACAACACATTTGGAGACATTGCTTACGGAGCTGTATAAAACTGGATGCTGGGACATTGAGACATCTGAGACAGGAGACGAAATATACATGGAAACTGTCTCTCGGTGGTTTGTGTTCAGCGAGGTTTTACCGTTCACAGACGAGCACCGGTATCGCCCAAACTCCTCATACTTAAAGTTCAACCTCCACAGTTTCATCGTCCACCTCGTGGTTGTTGCTGAGGACGGGTCCCTCCTGGTCTAGTCGTCTTGCGGGAGGTTCCAGGGGAACAGAAACCAGATCCACGTCAGGTGTCCTCTCCTGGTGGCTGAGGATGTTACAGTAGTTAGTGAAGATGAAGAATCGGTCTAATACTCACAAGGAATCATCCTTCAGCCTCTTACCTTGGGCTGAAATTCAGTCTGTGACCTTTACTAACTCTGGAGTCAGTAGGGCTGAAAGGACAGGGAGACTTGCTTCCTAAGAACATAAAGATAGACACATGATGGAGCTGCTACCTGGTGGCAACAGCAGCATAACTGGCCTTTCTGAAGTGTGGAGGTATGAGGAATGGACACATTATCAACACTGACCACCCACAGGTTTTACCTTCTGACTGCCGACAAAGGCAAAAGGTAAAGATGCCACATAACATGAGGCTCAGCTTATTAAATCTACACCTGCTTACGTCTACGATATATTAAGAATATGTTGGACACTTTTCAGGGGCTGAAAACTGTTCATTCCCTGCACCAAAGGCCAAACAGAAAGTCACCAATTCTACATCACAGAGCACAGTAATTCTGTGACTTTTGTATTTGAACTCCATAGTTTCAGATTTAGGGCCACACGGTTGGTGTAGCGGTTAGCACCCTTGCCTTTGCAGCAGGAGGTCCCAGGTTCCTGACCTGGTCGGAACAAGGGGCCTTCTGCATGGAGTTTGCATGAGTTTGCAGGAGTTTCCAAAAACATGCAGATTTGTGGATTAGGCCAATTAGACACAGGTGTGAATGTGAGAGTGAATGGTTGTCTGTCTCTCTGTGGCCCCGTGATGGACTGGCGACCTGTCCAGGTCGGACCCTGCTCCTCGCCCTATGAGAGAGCAGTAGTAGCACACAAGTACTTTGGTTTGGGCAGCGGGCGGTTTACAAACTTCAGTTTCAAGCGGGTGTCGACATTTTATTTGGTGAAGCTCTTGTTAAGTGGTTTTCTTTCTCCTGTCCCTGCTGTAAGCTTGCTGCAGTAAGAGCGAGCGTCCAGGTCCCGGGCTGCTGTGTTGATACATTTGTCAGTACCTACAGTACTGTGCATAAGTCTTAGGCCACCATTAGATTTGTTGTTTTATAATGACCATCCTGTACAATTATTTCTCATTCACTTTAACAACAAAAATGTTCTTGTATAATATCAGATATTTAGTGTGAGCTACATTTCCCTTTTCAATCTGAACGCCAACGATCACAAAAGTGACATGAAAACAACAAAGGTGGTGGTGGACTAAGACTTATGCACAGTACTGTACACCCACACTTCCAAAAACCTGAATTATCCCTTTAAGTGCCGTACCTTCTGGTCTTGGTTTGGAGGAGGGACAGCGGGTGGGCTTCCTGTCAGAGCTAACATGGGACACAGCATCCTCCCCTTCAGCTACAGCCAGTAAAGAGGCGCGATAGAAGGCGAGTGGCTGCCATCGCTCCTCTCGGAGACTGACGCCGTGCTCCGCCGTGTGTTTCTGCAGGTAAGAGAACCTGCACAGACATGGACACACGCTCAGAAACATCCGGTGGCCTCGTTTAAAGGTCTTTACGAAGCTGTTTACAGGCCTGCGTTTCGGCACTTACACTGTCCTCTTGTCAGGTTTGAGCAGTTTGCTGGAGAACTCGCTGAGGATGGTCAGGTAGGAGAGGTAAGGAGGTGTAGGCGTCTCTGGGGTCTGGCCAAAATCTTGAAACACAAACTCTATGCCAGTCCTTAAACCAATTGACACAGAAACACAACATTTGAAAAAAGGTGCTCTATGTAAGAAATGTATCATGAGAAGACATAAAATGACCATCAGAGAAGAAAGAAATGTATTGAATTGAAATACTGGCTTCACTGATAACAACAATGCAGCCAGTATATTCACTAAATTTTCACTTGCAGGCCACAAGCTGAGTTTTGTTTCTCCCCCTGTCATTTTGTTGGTAGATATGTAACATTTCTATCATGTTCACAGTCGCCTTTGTTGTCTCCTGTGATAATTATCCTGTGCTGCACTGAAACAGACACATTCTTCACCAAATAGGTTCAGTGTAGATAAAACAGACGTCTATGTGAATGAGTGCATCGTCTTATGTACGTATTTTAAAAAAAATCTGGCAACAACCTACTTACGCCACGCCAACTGGGTGTTTTACACCGACCTGTGAATCAAGACGACGCATTCACGGAACTTGACGGGGTCTGCGAAGGTGAGAGCAAAGCGCCTGGCCAGCTCCTTGATGCTGGTGAAGGTCTGGACTCCTGGGTGAGCCTGACCGCCGCGCTCCTGCTCCCTCTTAAGACGCACAAACAGCTGCGCGGCAAAGACAAAGCCACATCAGCATCTTTGTGTCTGCCAGTGACGGCGAGTGTATTTCCTCCAGACGTGTGCGGCGACCGTCGCTCACCTGCTGCAGACAGAGCACCAGTGTGCGAGAACTCTCGATCTTATCCACCTGTCTGGCCCTGCACATCGTCTCCTTGATTATGTCTCCAAAGACGTTATAATACTGCGGGGGGGAAAAAGACAGAGAGGATTGTGTAATCGTGAGCAATTTGTCATTTTGTGAAAATATGCTTATTCACTTTCCTGCAAAATGCTACATACACTACCGTTCAAAACAATTTTTTATTTATTTTATTTAATTTTTATTTATCAAATGAGTCGCAAAATGAATAGAAAATATAGTCAAGACATTGACGAGGTTAGATGGAACCCACAAATGTGATGCTGCAGAGACTCAACTAGCTCAAAGGAAGGTCACTTTTACAGCTTCTCTAAGCAGCTAAACTGTTTTCAGCTGTGCTAACATCATTGCACAAGGCTTTTCTAATCATCCATTAGCCTTCTAACGCAGTTAGCAAACACAATGTAGCATTAGAACTCTGGAGTGATGGTTGCTGGAAATGGGCCTCTATACACCTATGTAGATATTGCATTAAAAACCAGACGTTTGTAGCTAGAAGAGTCATTTACCACATTAACAATGTATAGAGTGTATTTCTGATTAGTTTAATGTTATCTTCATTGAAAAGCAGTGCTTTGCTTTAAAAAATAAGGAAATTTCTAAGTGACCCCAAACTGTATATTTTACTAGGGATGGCACCATCACACTTTTCTGTGTCCGATACTGATACCTATATCTTAAACTGGAGTATCTGCTGATACTGATAATAATCCAGTCATCATTTTATGGCACTTTTCCACCACGTACTTCTGACTCGGGCACAACTCGACTCTTTTCAATCAGTGATAGAACCTGGTACCTGGTCCTTTTTTTAGTCCCTGCTCTGTGGAGGTTCCAGTCGAGCCGAGCCGATACTAACATGTGACGTGGACAGACTGCCGGCCACTGATTGGTCAAAGAGCGTCGTCACTGGAAGAGTCACGAGCACGATGTCCGACGCAAGAATCAAAGCGAACAATGTTGAACTGTAGATGAGTTAAAAAGACTTGAAAATCCTGAAAACATGCGTTAATCTGCAACATTTAACAAGGACATTTGTAAAATGTCCATATTTAACAGAGGAGTCTGGTGTATTTAGCGACAGCACTGCTGAAAGACGGAGATGGTGAGCCCAATCACAAGCCGTTCAGCCGTATTTCACTTCAGTGACTGTGTCAGACGGAGTCAGGAAGTACTGAACCATTCAGTGAACTCATCGGTTTAGAAAACTGAGGAAAAAGAAAACAACGGCTTTGACCGTCACGTGTTTGTGTTGTGGATAAAACAACGTCACGGCGGTTTGGTGCAGCCGTGTACGACGACCCCTCCCACATTGACGAGGTACTACAGTAATGGTTGCCTGAACTGAGTAGAGTCAAGTCATGCCAAGCAGAGCTGTACTGAAACTGTGTAGTAGAAAAAGGCCATTAGTCCTTTCAAACCACGAAGCTGTTATAACGTTTTCAAAGACATACAGTAATTAAACAGCCACAACATGATTTCTATTTACATATTTTTAGTAGGATTTTTGGATTGTATCGGATTTGACATTTTAATCTGTCAGATATATAATTCAGTGATTTTGCCCAGTATCAGCCCGATAACAATACTTGAGTATCATGAGCTGATATACTTTCTTAGAACGCATAACTGAATGTACATTTGGGTTTTTTTTTTTATTATATTTTAGAAAATGTTTGAGACATCTGGTGCTCAGTGTCACTTATTACTGAGGTTTATTTAATTCATACAAAACCCAAGAGGAAGTTCTTGTTTCCGACTATTTCTTGACGAGGTGCTGTGACACACTGCAGTCATACATCCTTGTAAAAACATCTCCTCTACTCTTTAGTCACTTTATGAGCTGTTTACTTTGTTAGCTTTGGAGTGAGCCCGTTTTCATTGGATTTACCATCGTCTACTTTCAGAAACTGCACTTTACCTTCACGTAGTACATGAAGACCTGAGCCGCCGTGCTCATCTCCAGCACGCCGTGCACTATCAGTTTGCAGAAGGCCGCGAGCAGGTTTCTGCGTTTGTGAAGGTCCTCCAGTCGCTCCACCTTGGGGAGTTCGGGGACTGACGGAGCCAGATGCGAGGAGAAGTGTGCGGTTGGACGCGAAGTGGAAGAGGAAGAGAGTGATTAATCATGAGAAATCATATAACAGAAAGAAAAGAACAAAGCACAGGAGGGAAAGAGTGTTTCACTTTGTTTCGGGACAATGGCTTTAGCAGGTGGAAATCAAAGATAACATAAGACTAGAATTATGGTTGTGACACCATGTGGCTTCAATCTTTCACAAGGCTAATAAAACAGGCGCGGAGGTGAGCCAGAGTTAATGGAATTTTCTCACGGAAAAAGATTGCCCTGATTTTATGATTTAACTCGGTGCCCTTGCCCTTGGAGTGATCTCTGAACTAATAGAAAACACTGTCTATACAACAAAACTGTAACCAGGCAAATCCAATAAAACAACGACTTTTTATTACATGTTCAAAAACCAATAATCCTGTATTGTATTTGGTCTAACATTTAGGAAATTCCCATCAGGACATTTATTGACTTCTCTGGACTCTGCCATGTTGAGAAGCAATATGTTTCTGAAAGTAGAAGCTCCTGTAAAGTTAATAAAATATTTTAGTTTTACTGAACCTGGAATGAAGTCACAGGTTTACCTGCACTACTTTAGAAAGAGAGCACCCTCGTGCGTATTACTGGCGTGTCAATCTTGTTTTTCACATTTCAGATCAGACAGCAGCATACTGTCCTCATCAATTTACAAGCCGCGTCACTTTACATAACAAAGTGGAACATCCTTTCATACAAATTAGTCAACCTTGTTTCAGTCTGGAGATATTAACGGGGGTTTCCTTTGTAAATGAGGGTCAATTATCAGGTCAGGTTGCAAATCGGGCTCCATTTGCAGTCAGCAGGCAGCTCTGCGGTGACTTATTAAGCCAAACGTGTGGCCCTGCATTTAATATCTGCATGTTTTTTCCAGCTCCTCTGAGGCAACACGAAGCAAGAGGGAGAGTGCCATCTACTGTGCAACACGTGTTTCCTCCTGCGTGACCCAAACGTGAAGCGTTTGTCTCTGCCGTGCAGCAGAGCTCATCCGAGACGGACGTAGTTAAATTCAAAGGAGTCCTGCTATGCAGAACACTCTGTCGGACATCATCACAACATCAGTTCTTTTGGAAAAGGGGGACTTTTGCACGAGGCCCAGTCAATTAATGCGACTACTGCACCTCTGTGAATCTCTACATAAAATAAAATACCATGCTTTAAAATTAAAACCAAAGTTTTCATTTAATTGACCTTTTGTAAAACATAAATAAATGAAAATCTGCTCTGTCCTGGAGACTTTTTCTCGGAAAGATTCGTGAAAAAGTCTGAAATATACAAACAAATTTGAGTCACGTCATGTTCTTTCCCGTTCACCTTCAAACACCGCAGATTCATTTTTAATCAGCCTGAACTTGGAAACCACCACACTAAATTATCTTTCTTTAAAATGAATAGTCTGAAGGAGCATCAAGCAGAGCAGCCACGTCAGTGAAATGCTTCATGTGCGTCAGCATGAACGATCAGAAAATCATTTCACAGCATGTAAAAACTATTCAGCTTCCATTAACAATTGGTGCATATATATATATATATATATATTCTACACAAATTATTGTAAAGCTGCAGGTTTTTGTATTTCCCATAGCTTTCCTCATAAAGTCTTGCAATATTTTGTATTTTGCTGCTCATTACAGTTATTTACTCAAAAGGCCGACACAAATTGCACTTTTACTTTAATTTTAAATTATCCACATGGATTTACTTAGTTTTATAGTGCTGCCTGCTAGAAATTAAAAGTATTTTTAAGTAAATGTCCTCTGACAAAAATACTGAATTTCGACTGCACCTAAAAACTGCACAATCATGATGCAGCATCAATTAAAAACCAATGTTTACCCATTACAAGCTAATCCAACACGTGTATGGGAAGAGGCAAAGAGAAAATAACGTTTCATGAATAAAAATAAAGAATAGCCAATGCAGTTTTCTAGCTTTTCTTGCATTGGCTTTTTCCCTTCTCATTTACAAATGTTTAATGCCAAACATCTGCTAAATAATTCATTACTGCCACATCTGACTGAAGTCTCACCTCTGCTCTGGCTGTCACAGTCTGCACCAACAAAGACGTGCACACACACAAAGGCAGAGAGCGCCCTCTGCAGTCTGGGACTGGGCGTGTAGACCAGCGGACCAAAGCAGGTGGGATTCCACACATGGAGCTGGTTGGAATGAGCCGTCAGGACGTCGCACACACCAAGGAAAGCCTCAAGTGTGGAGAAGATTTTGAGCAGACCATGAGACAAGAGTAAATGAAGATTTTAAAAGAAACACACCTGCTGCCGAAACCTACCTGCTGTCTCACTCTGTGGTCAGAGTGAGACAGGCAGCGGTGACTCCTCTCACAGAACAGACGCAGCTGCAGCTGCTGCTCCACAGCCTTGTCCTAAGATACAAACACACACAGATCAGTGACAAGCACTGGAAATTATCTTAGTGCATCAGCCTTTAAATGGGGAAACTGGATCCCTAAAACTGGAGCCACTTAGACTGGGGTCACGCCGACCATCGCCTGTTCTCAGAGCTGCACATATACAGTACTGTGCATAAGTCATAGGCCACCATTAGACTTGTTGTTTTAGCAACGCTATAATGACCATAGTGTACAATTATTTCTCCATCACTTTATTGGAACATATCCTGAAAATATGGAGAAACACATATGCAGTTTGAAAATAACAAAACAACAAAAATGCTTGTATAATATGAAATATTTAGTGTGAGCTACATTTCCACTTGAACAATAACACAACCATGGCTCTTTAAAACCTGGAATGGAACCCTAATGTTATTGGTCAAACCTGTGTTTCTCCTACTATTTCATGGCAACAAATAGCTGCTGTGAAAAAGGTCTATTATACCTGGTTTACTCCAGACATGACAAACACCAACGATGACAAAAGTGACATAAGAACAACAAAGCTGCTGCTGGACTAAGACTTATGCACAGGACTGTAGGTCCAGTGTGTGGATGTTCAAGCAGCTGCTGTGCATGTTATTGTATGTAAACGAGGCTTTAACCTTGAATCTCACTCCCACAGACACTTCAGAGCTGCTACTAATTGATCCCTTTGGATAAATTACTGTTACACTAAACAAATCGATTGAAAATGGGGAAAATGTCACATTTTCGCGACTTTAAAACACTTTAATGAGTTTTGTAAACGGCTAAATGTGAATGAAAATCCTTCCGTATGTACACTACCGTTCAAAAGTTTGGGGTCACCCAGGCAATTTTGTGTTTTCCATGAAAACTCACTTTTATTTATCAAATGAGCCTTCTAACGCAATTAGCAAACACAATGTAGCATTAGAACACTGGAGTGATGGTTGCTGGAAATGGGCCTCTATACACCTATGTAGATATTACATTAAAAACCAGACTATATATATAAATATATATATAAACAACAATATAGAGTGTATTTCTGTTTAGTTTAATGTTATCTTCTTTGAAAAATGCTTTGCTTTCAAAATAAGGACATTTCTAAGTGACCCCAAACTTTTGAACGGTAGTGTAAATTTATATATACACTACTCACAATAAGTTAGGGATAGCCGCAATAACAGAAATTGACAATGTCAGTAGCAGGTGTTTCCACCATTTGCCACAAGCTTTTTATGTCCACAGAATGTTGAAATTGATGCCACATTGAAAAGGGTATGACATCCACTGAGTCTCTCACAGTATCCCTATTTATCGTGAATAGTATATACTGAATGTCCAAATATTGATTTTAACAAGTATTTGTTGTACTACAATGTTTTCATCAATTAAATCTAATTTACTTATCTAACAAAGTACATAATGAGACAATACAACAAAGGAATCTAATTATTGTGTCTTAATAACCTAGTTAAGGGCTTATTGCAGCAGATTTGACTCACTCTGGAGGTTAGAGTTTCACTGCTCATGTTCAGAGACCAGAGCATGGAGTAACACAGACACTGCAGAGCTTCCAGCAGCACCTTCACACACAAAAGACAGCAGACTAAAGACAATTACACTGTAGAGGGAAAAACGGAGAAGTCAGAAGAAAACATCCGGTCAGTGTCGGTCAGAGGGCGGGGCTCGTACCTCGGCTGCAGCTCCTTCCTGGCCGTTCTCCACTGACAGGAGAGGAGAGAGAAGCTCAAACAGACTCCACCGAGCAAGATCGTGACAGCTACAGCAACGCGGTGCACACATTACAGTTAGAACAGGACCGGGATATTTAAATTCACACTTCATCGTGGACACTTTGCAGGTCTTACTTGTGGAAAGCTCTCAGTTTCTTCAGTGTTGCTAAAATCTCGCCGCTTTTCTCCTCATCTGCAGAGAAACTGTCGTCCTACAACAGAAAGAAACACAAGTATTAGGTTTTCTTGTCTTCTTCTCCTAAAGTGTGAAATGTCTGTATAGTACATATCATGACCTCTGTGATCTTTGGATGGAGTGATTTCCTCTCAAATTATTTTATTTATTTATTTTTGCTTTATTTTGGAACTGAGGCCAGAAGAGGTGAAAGAAAATCTACTAAAAAGAGGGTAAAATCAGAAATAAATGTTTGTTATTGTGTATAACAAAAGTACCTGATGGTCCATGTCATTTGTCCTGGGTTTAGATGTACAAACAAAAAACTAGAAGAATGTGAGTCAAGGGTCTTTGTCATGTTTATGTTTCATTATTAAAGCTTCAATTCTGCCAAACTAGTAAATGTATTTTTGCAAAAAAAAAGTAAACAACAGTTTTATGGGGTATTTCCCAAGTGCATTTGTGAATTTTTAACCCAGATTATTCATCCTGGAAGCAGGTCCTTTGGTCAGATGAGACCAAACTAGAGCTCTTAGAAGCCAAAGAACAGCGTCCCCACAGTGAAACACGGTGGTGTGAGTATGCTGTGGGGAAGCATCCCCACAGCAGTATATATATGCTGTGGGGATGCTTCAGTGAGTCTGGAACTGGGAATCTCATTAAGGTGGAAGGAATCATGAAGAAACAAGGAGATGTGAAGATTTGAAAAGAAAACCTGAAGCAGTCAGCAGCAAAACTGGGTCTGGGTCGTCGCTTTGTCTTCCAACACGACAATGACGAGCCAAAACATACGTGGCTCCTGGTGAAGAACGACCTCCAGAAGACCAGAGTGAACGTTACTGACTGGCCTGCACAAAGTCCTGACTTAAATCCCATTGAAGTGAAGACCAAGGTCCATGCCAGAAGGCCATCAAATCTGGAGGAGCTGGAGAGATTTGCCAAAGAAGAATGGGCTGTGATTCCTCAGGAGACGAGTCAGAGACTTGTTGAATACTACAACAAACCACTGCAGGCTGTTATCCAGCAACAAGGAGACACTGCTGACTGTCTGAGGGGGCAATCATGTTGACCCTGGTAGTTTTGGGTTTTTGTGGAATCATTTCATTTGTGTGTGCAAAGTCACATAATGGAAGCATCCAAAATAAAACTAGGATGTTTGAAAAAGCTGTGGTAAAAAATTCTTTGCTCTGTTTAACTGGGCTACTAATTCCATCCTCAAGTTTACAGTACAAACGTAAACTGCGCCTCCATCTCACCCTGAGAGCATCTTTCAGCAGGAGTGTCAGTTCCTCCACCCAGTTCTGGACCAGAGAGTCTCTGGCGCTGCGGGTCGTGGAGCACCAGGTCGTCTCCTCGCCACACAGACTGAGATACGTGCGGGAAGCTGCCTCCAGAACAGCTGAGCTCGAGTGGACGTCCAGAACAGCTCGCATCTCTTCCATCAGGCTGGACACTGCCTGAGGACAAAGACAGAAACAGTGATTTATTTTATTTTATTTTTTAACCAAAGACGAGGAAAGTGCATCTTCATGTTTTTCATTTTTCCTGCTCACGTCAACTAAAAGTGCAGGACAGTGACAGACCTGAGACTTTTCTGCCACAGGACACTCAGGGAGGAAGAACTGTGGAATCTTCATCAGGGAGGCAACAACGTCCACGTGGTTTGAAAACTGCACCGACAACATCAGAAATGACAGGAAGTGTAATGCACAGCATGTGACGGTCATGCACAGAGATGATTTAATAGAAATAATATAACATTACATTTTTTTTCAATTGCTAAAACACAAAAAGCAAAAATTAGGCACAATTTTCACAACCTTTACTTCTGTCCCTAATCGCATGACTCAGTTTATTACAACTTAATATTTCCTTATCGTATTAGAACTCTGACTTTCCTTCTTTACACTCTGATGTCAATTTCACATCACCTTGTTGTCAAAACACAGCACACAATTTCCCAGGTTTGCACACACTTCTCCCATAAAATCTCAAAGCATCAATCAACAACACAATCAACACAAATATTCAAATCTCTAAACTTTTGGGTCTGGTGAGCAATTTGCAGTCAAGGACTGCAGCTTAAAAGGAGGCTTGACCCTCTGTTGTGTTTGATGAGCAATGGAGAACAGAGACAACAGTCAGATAAGGAGAGGGGTACGAATGAGAGGACGAGGAAGAGGAGGAAGAGGTGGAGGAAATAAAAGAAAAATCCAAGAAATTCCATGAAATACAGAATTGGAAAACAAATGTGTACAGTAAAAAGTAGTGAAAAAAGCAACTCTACAAGCTCACAAGAAACATTTAAAAATAAAATGTTTTGTCTGAAAAGTTGTGTGATGTTTAGAAGTGGGCATTGTCATTGATTCAGTGTGTTCCATTTCTATAACTGTGTTTTCAGTTTTGCTCTTCAGTGTTCTTTACATGCTTGGTAGTGTTCAGCCAAAAGCTTAGTTGTGTTTATTCAATGAAAATATGGCTGTGTTTACCAAATGAAGACCCGAGTTCCATTTTGTGAACATGTTAACAGATTTGATGGCAAAGAGTTGTTTTGCAAAGGGATGTGTGTGTGCAGTTTTGAAAAAAACGTACAGTTTTGAAAAAACGTGCTTTAGCAGTCGAAAGAAACTGCAACACTCATGCGAGCGATAAAACACCTTGGACAGTAAATTTGGAAGCACAGGAAGGAGATGTTTAGTGAGCTTCATACAGTCCTCCGTCTGGAGTTTCTTCTCTTTGGCGCTCATGACCTAGAATTAAAATGAAAGGAAAAGTATGTCAACATTTTTACTAAATCAATGACTTTCATCAATGACAGAAGGTCGACTGATTTTTAGAAAACAGGGCAGCTGATGTTTGGCCCATTTATTAAGCTCATGCTTTTATTTTGTGTTTAATGATAACAAGTTCAGATGTTGTTTAAAATGTAAATAAAATTCAAATTCAAAATGAGCTAAATGAAACGATAAAATGTCTCAGTTTCACAGTTTCAACATCTGATATGTTTATATATATATATATATATATATATATTATGTTGGGAATTACATTTTTTAATTAAAATTTCTATTTACATTTTACAGTGACCCAACTTTTTTGGAATTGGGGTTGTACAAAAAAAAAATTTTGGTTAACCACACTAATGGTCTGTCCCTAAATGCTACAATTTCAAATCAGTATTTTCATTAAAAAATAACAGAAACTAAATATTAAATAGATGAAACGTAATCAAAAAATAAAGTTTTACTGACTTGGGAACATTGTGAAGTTTCTAAAAACAAAAATCTGGAGTAAGTGGCTGATTATCAATAACATATTGGTAAGCTATTTAGAATTGGCAGATGCCGGTCTGATTAATCAGCCCAAGTGCTGAATCGGTGGAACTCTACTGTATCTGTGATACAGATATTTGCTGCTCACAGACCTTTTTGGCTCCACTCCTGCCAGGCAGAACTGGACCTTCTGAGGCCTGACGGACCGACGCCACCAGGATCTCTGCAAGAACCGCTTGTTCTGCCGGTGAAAGACCTACACACACACACACACACGAGCTCACAGTGGCCTGTTACGGCTGAAACAAGCTTTACAAGCTGTGACAAACTCACCCGCACTTTGTGAGGAAGCATCCTGCAGGAGTAAGGACGCGAGCGTGGCCCAGTCCTTCAGCAGAGCTCCGCCACTGTCCCACAGACTGTCCACCAGGTAGACCACATGCTCGTGCAGCTACGAAAAACACCACAGCTTGGTACAAACGGTTTGCTTTTCCGATGAAGTGAGGAAGCAAACGTGTCTCACCTGAGAATCCTGGTGGAACTGCAGCAGAGCCTTCACTCGGGAACAGGTTTGTAGTTTATGAGCTTCCTCCTCGTTCATTTCATCCTGAGCATCGTACGCATGAGCAACAGTGTTGAGCAACCTGACAAAGATCAAACCAAGAACATCCAGGAGATAATTAGTTTAGTTTATTCCGTTTAATGACAAAAGATACAATACTGTGCATAAGTCTAAGGCCACCATTAGATTTGTTGTTTTAGCAATGCTATAATGACCATACTGTACAATTATTTCTCAACCACTTTAATGTAACATATCCTGAAAATATGGAGAAACACATATGCAGTTTGAAAATAACATCTTTTTCACCAAAAATGCTTGTATAATATCAAATATTTAGTGTGAGCTACATTTCCACTTGAACAATAACACAACCATGGCTCTTTAAAACCTGGAATGGAACCCTAATGTTATTGGTCAAACCTGTGTTTCTCCTACTATTTCATGCCAACAAATAGCTGCTGTGAAAAAGGTCTATTATACCTGGTTTACTCCAGACATGTTGGAGCATTACATACACATGTTGCACAAGTTCAACTCACTGACAGGTTGATCATATAGTAGAAGACTGACTTTTAGTCACATCTTTTCCATCTAAACGCCAACGATCACAAAAGTGACATGAAAACAACAAAGGTGGTGGTGGACTAAGACTTATGCACAGTGCTGTAAAAAAAAAAACAAGAAAGATAAAAGAAAACTGAAAGGGTGTAAGTAGAAGCAAAAGCTTATGTAACACTTGCTCCTTATTCCCTTATGAAAACAAGATATTTTACATCCTCAACTGCAACAGAAGAAACTAAGAACAAAAAAAACAGAGCGCCAAAAAAACCAAATCTGTGACCAGACAGAAGAAAATTCCAATAGTGTCATATTCTACTGATAAGCAACATCACACTATATAAATACGCATGGAGAAAATAAGTTTTCCTTAGAGTTTAACCCCTTTAACAGAAACACAATGTTGCATAATGTTGGTTCTAAAAAAGTGCTTTTACAAAAACAAAAGTTATTCAGAACTATTTGTAAATTTAAACAGCTTCTGGATATTCGGTGGCAACCGTCCATTGTTTGCCTTATACATCATTTATTTGATTTATACAGTAATCTACTAAATTAGTACATTTTATTGCACGTAATTTAATGAACAAAGAATTTGTTGGCTCCGGATAAGGTTAATTTGTTATGACCCATATCACTGTTTATGTTGTAAAAAGATTTGATTTATGTTTATATTCTTTATGCACATATAGGGAGCAATAAGTGAATTATATAAAATGGATAATGATTACAGACACAATACTTTTTTTTACTTTATTTAATATTGCCTTTAATTTGGCCATTTTGGTTTTGATATAGTTTATATGTGATTTCCAATTCAATTTACTGTCAACGATAACTCCTAAGAATTTGATTTCACAAACTGTGTCTATTTCAACATTGTTTATTTTAAGTAGAGTTTCCAAATATTATACACTTAGTTTTGCCAAGGTGAAGATATTATTTAGGCCAAACCATTTATTAATAAACAGTAGTTCATGTTCCACTGTATCCAGAAGCTGTTCATAATTTTCTCCACTGCAAATAAAGGTTGTATCTTCAGCAAAAAAAATGCATTTCATCAACTTGGAAACCAAGCATAAATCACTGACTTACAGAATAAAAAAATAAAGGACCGAGCACAGAACCCTGTGGCACGCCACAGTCTACCTTTAACAGAACCGAGTCGGTGTTGTTGATGTGAACATATTGAAATCTGTTTTCCAAATAGCTACTTAACCAATCATAAGCCAGCCCTCTGATACCATACTGCTGTAATGTATGATCTACAGTGACAAGAGCTTTTTGTAAGTCTAAAAAACATGTTACAGTGTTTTTTATTTTCAATTGCATATGAAACATGATCTAAAAAAATAGCGCCAATTAATACAGTAGCTGCTTCTGTGGGGTTTTTTTGTGTTATTTTGGTCTCAAGGACTGATGTACCTTGAGTAGAGCAGCTCCCCTGCAGCAGCAGCGAGCGGCCGCTGTGAAGAGTAGACAAACTGGAGGAGATGCTTGTAGTCCTCAGAGCCGAGCACGTCGTCAGACGCTCTGCAAGTTATTACAGTTATTACACTGAGGAGCAGCTGCAAGAGGATGAGAGCAACAAACAGGCTGGTGACTAACTTGGCAATGAGAACCACAAGTTTCATGCTCTGTACTGCCACTTCATTGTCCTTATCCAGGGTCATGGAGATCATCCGCTCCTGAAAAACAAACAGTAAACATTCACTGCGTGTAACCAACGTAATAACAGTGATTTAGACTTGTATGACATCTGTCAAGGTGGTCAAATTGGAGTGGAGTCGGGAATCAAACCCTCAATATTATTTATGTGTGATTTCCAAGCGAGCCTATGGTCAATGATTGCTCCAGGAAACTTGTGTATACATTTCATATACATTTCTACTTGGGTCTTAAAATTTAGTTTTATCTATATTCAGAGAAAAGTTCTTTTTATCTTTATTTTATAATATAAGGTGGTATCATCTGAAAATAAAACATGGTTAAACAGTTCAGACAAATTACACTACATATATGATTGATATAAATAATAAACAGCTTAGGTCCCAGTATAGAACCCTGTGGGACTCCACAGGTTACTTTTAGCATGTCAGACTTGACATCATTTAGCTGTACAAACTGATGCCTGTTTTCCAAGTGGCTTTGTAACCATGCATACACTTGTCCCCTGAACCCATAATCCTCTAGATTATGTAATAATATATTATGATCTATTGTGTCAAATGTCTTTTTTAAGTCAATGAAAACCCTTACAGTGTGTGTTTGTTGTTGATTTTGGTGGAAAAGTGTTCAATAAGTTTGATAACTGCCGCTGAGGAACATTTTTTTCTGAAGCCCTACTGACCATCACTTAATAACTGGGATTTTTGTGCATATTTATCTTTTAGCAAGTATAAGTCTTATAAGTCTTTTAGCAAATATATTTTCTATTATTTTTGAGAATTGAGAAAGCACTGAAAAATGGTCTATAGTTTGAGCATGGATACTTATCTCCATGTTTTAGATGGGAATTACTTTGGCTATCTTCATTTTATCAGGAAACATACCAGTGGTTGTACAAAGAATTCTATAGTGGTTTTAAGGAATTTCATATCAATATCAGTTGAAGCTGTAGATTTTTTATTTGTAAAACCTTTAACAATTTTTTTTAATTGTAAAATAAGTACTGTATGTTTGCATACGTTAAATCTCTTTAAAATAAATAAAATTTATTTGTTTTTTCGTGCCTCAGAATAAGGCTTTAATTTGTAATTTAGACAAGGGCCTTGTTTTACAGAGGCAGGCATCTTATGCAACCATGTTTTCATTGGAGGCTGCATGGATGAAATTGTCAAAGTTGTGGTTTTTGTGTTTCGAGGCAGGAGCTCACTGCATAATGCAGAAGAGTGATATCTTTTGTGGTACACAAAGGCCACCGTAGTTCCCTGACATGCTTGGGAAAGGGAGGTTTGAAATGAGAAGTCCTCCATTTGTGTAATGCAGTCTCACAACTAGATGTCACTGACTCTTATACACTAGAACTCACACTGGTATCACCCAACTTTATGCTGATTTTACAAGCTGTGTAGTTCAGTCTCATTGATTTAATCAAATTTATTAGGCGCAGTTTTGAAACAAAGCTCCAAAAACTGGATTTTCATTTGATGGCCAGTGTTTTTCGTAACGTCCTTCCCCAAGTGTCTATAAAAAAAATTATTAGCTTACCTTGAAACGGCTGGTGAACAGGTCGAGTTTAGTGAGAAGCAGAGGGTCTCCATACAAACGCTGCAAACCTGACACACACTTGAGACGCACATCTGGAATCTGAGACATAAAACAGTTGCAGCTGCAATCACTAGTTCTGTTGCACTAGGTCAGAAAACATGACGCGGCGTCCTGTTTTGCCGTTGCAGTTATTTACTTTGTCGTACATCATCCAGCCCATGTATTTGAGGTAGGTGTCACTGAGAAACACAGAACTGTAGAGCTTCATCCACGAACCCAGCTCCTCCACACAGATGGAGCGGATTTCTGGAAGCACATCCCTGCACCAAAACGAAAACACAGGCGCAGAGTGAGTACAAGCTAAATTTAGTTTAGCTGAAGCCAACAGTGTCGCAGAAACTGTGAAGCCACTTTACCTGTATCTCTTGAGAAAAACGCCTTTGAAGATGACGTCCATCATGTTTTCTATCTCCAGCCTCTTCTCCTGCAGCTGGAGCATAAAGAAAGGCAGAAAGAGGCTGCAAAGTGAGAAAGACGGATAAAATCTGAATTCCCCTTCCCTCATTTGTCTTACCTCTGTGATCTTCTTCTGCATCCTCTCCAGCTGCGCCGTGCTTCTCTGTCTCGAGGTCTTCGTCTTTTGCACCTTGTAGAGTTTCTGACTGTTTTCAACCCCAACGCTCAAACTCAGAGCCACGCCCACCAGAGAGCTCAACATCTTCAGCGCTTATTAAAAGGTGTCAAAAGTCCCAGAGCACTGTTCAGTTCATTCAGCACATTTGTGTATGTCTATGACGATGCCTGTTTATATGACAATGGGGGGTTTTCCGATCCCTTACCTGCTAACACGCAAGTGTGTCGAAAGGCTCGTATGTAAGAGTTTGAAAGCTCTGCGAGCAGCGAGATCAGTGTGCTCATCAGGTACCCATCAAAGATGACGCCGTGCTGACACTGAGCCACCAGCACCGACACAAAGTCACAGAACTCGGAGTGAAACCAGCGACCATGTGGGCCAGACTGTACGAGAGGATACTCTACACTGTCCTGCAGAGCGGACGACAGGGAGACAAACAACTTTACAGGTTAGAGACGCAAATTTCAAGGAATGGAGGAATTTAAAACAGCCGGAGGTCGACCAGTACGTGTTGTTCTAAGGCCAATGCAGATGCCGATCTTTGGAAATAAGACAGCCGATGAACAGTACTGTGCATAAGTCTTAGTCCACCACCACCTTTGTTGTTTTTATGTCACTTTTGTGATCGTTGGCGTTTAGATGGAAAAGATGTGACTAAAAGTCAGTCTTCTACTATATGATCAACCTGTCAGTGAGTTGAACTTGTGCAACATGTGTATGTAATGCTCCAACATGTCTGGAGTAAACCAGGTATAATAGACCTTTTTCACAGCAGCTATTTGTTGCCATGAAATAGTAGGAGAAACACAGGTTTGACCAATAACATTAGGGTTCCATTCCAGGTTTTAAAGAGCCATGGTTGTGTTATTGTTCAAGTGGAAATGTAGCTCACACAAAATATTTGATATTATATCTGTTTTCTCTGTTTATCTGAGCTCGAGCAAGAGGTTTTAAAAAGTCAAATTTAGTTACAAAACTAGCACATTTGCCGTGCAACCAACCCTCCCCTTACAGCATTCAACCTGAAGAAGAAGAAGAAGAAGAAGAAGAAGAAGAAGAAGCACCACAGAGCAGTCAGTCAGCTCGTAGCTGGCCAATCACAAGAGACTCTGTGTTCTGGGGGGCGGGCATTAGCTCAGAAACAGAGCGCCTGTTCAGAGGCTGGCAGAGAGCAGCAATAATCTGACTTAATCTGAAGAGACTATGAGGTTTTTGACCATAAATATTATTTAATTTATCTAAGTAGACATCAGTAATCTCCATTTTTGGTTCACATAGACCATTCTATGTGACTTTTGAGTCTTTCATTGACAAGAGGACTTAAAACAGACAGGAAATTAAAAAGGTGTCTGCAATATTAGTCTGCACCTATTAACCGAAAGATAACGCCCTACTCTGTTATTACATATCAGGGTGAGTAGGTAAAGCACTTAATGAAATAAAAGTCCTTTACATTAAAAGCTCTCAAACAATTATGATAGTCAAAACAAAGTTAAAGTAAAACCAATAGTACAACAAAAACTGCAAATGTTCTCGCTACTTTGTTTCCAGTTGAGCATCAAAGAAAGACAGAGACATTATATTATACAAGCATTTTTGTTGTTTGTTGTTTCTGAAAAAGATGTTATTTTCAAATTGCATATGTGTTTCTCCATATTTTCAGGATATGTTCCAATAAAGTGATTAAAGTATGGTCATTATAGCACTGCTAAAACAACAAATCTAATGGTGGCCTAAGACTTATGCACATTACTGTATTATGTCATTTTGTTGGACCTTTTTTTCCCCCACTATATCTGATAAAATATACAACTTTAATATAAGAATTAATACATAAACTGCTTAACATAAGTTAATATTTATTACATAATGCTTATGGTCTGTCTCTCCAAATAAAAATAATGTATAAACTAAATATTAAATGCATAAAACAGACAATCAAAACACTTTCTCAAATTAACTTCTAGATAGATACAAAAAAATGAAATTTTACTGCACTAAGCTGCATTCATCTTTATTAATCATATCCACATTAGTTGATACTAAGGTCGCAACTACTCTTCCTGAAGTTTAAACATATCAGAACATAACCATGGAATGAAACAACCTAACATAAAAAAACAAACATCAGTATGTATGCATCTTTTCTCAATAAAATAAAGTAATTAATAAGTAAAACTCAAGTGAAAGAAAGCAAGAACAATGGAAAAACAAGATATGTGGGAGGTTTCTGGGAACTACATTTAGTTGAGTAATCAAATAACAATAAATATTGGTAATACCATACCAATGACTCAGTCTACCTCTAATAAAGACAGGAAAAAGACAGATGTTGAACTGTGAGTGTTGAGCTGCTGACCGTATCCATGGGCCACGTGACTGTGAGGATCCACGGAAAAACCAGGAACTTTTTATACTGCAGACTTGCGACCTGAAAGAAGAGCGTTGGAGTTCAAAGTGTCAGAAATGAAGGAAGAGTGAGAGGGAAGGAGGTGACGGCGTCTCACCTCATCCAGCTCCTCCACCATCTTACTCATCACATCACTGTCCTCTCTGCTCTGACACATCTCTGCTGTGACCACGCCTGGGAGACAGAGACGTGAGATGTGAGACGTGAGACGTGATGCTGCCTACTCTGCATGTGTATGTGTGGCGTGTCAGTGTGCGTGTGCGTGTGCGTGTGCGTGTGTGTGGACATGCTTGCCTTTGCACCCACAGCACTGAATGAAGAAGCTGATGAGGTCAAGGAGGGAGGAGTCTCTGTCTGACACATATGCCTTGATCCAGTCGTCGATGACCGCCTGCACAAGTAACCCACAAAGAGTCAGAGTGAGTTTGGCTAAAATTTCTGAAAATATAGCACATAATGTCAGTTTGTCTTAGCCGGCATCTTTAGGTGTTTTGGAAATGAGGGTATGAGGTTTAAAGAGGACATACAGTAGAAAACCAAATGTCTGATGTTTTTTGGTGTGTCCCCGTGTCCTTCCTGTATCTAAACATCACTAAAGTGTCACAATAAACACTTCAGCCACTTCTGACAAAGAAGAGCTTCTCTGTTTATCTGAGCTCGAGCAAGAGGTTTTAAAAAGTCAAATTTAGTTACAAAACTAGCACATTTGCCGTGCAACCAACCCTCCCCTTACAGCATTCAACCTGAAGAAGAAGAAGAAGAAGAAGAAGAAGAAGAAGAAGAAGAAGAAGAAGAAGCACCACAGAGCAGTCAGTCAGCTCGTAGCTGGCCAATCACAAGAGACTCTGTGTTCCGGGGGGCGGGCATTAGCTCAGAAACAGAGCGCCTGTTCAGAGGCTGGCAGAGAGCAGCAATAATCTGACTTAATCTGAAGAGACTATGAGGTTTTTGACCATAAATATTATTTAATTTATCTAAGTAGACATCAGTAATCTCCATTTTTGGTTCACATAGACCATTCTATGTGACTTTTGAGTCTTTCATTGACAAGAGGACTTAAAACAGACAGGAAATTAAAAAGGTGTCTGCAATATTAGTCTGCACCTATTAACCGAAAGATAACGCCCTACTCTGTTATTACATATCAGGGTGAGTAGGTAAAGCACTTAATGAAATAAAAGTCCTTTACATTAAAAGCTCTCAAACAATTATGATAGTCAAAACAAAGTTAAAGTAAAACCAATAGTACAACAAAAACTGCAAATGTTCTCGCTACTTTGTTTCCAGTTGAGCATCAAAGAAAGACAGAGACAGAAACAAACTCCAGGCCTCAAAGGTGAATCAAAGTGCTTCCTGACTTTTAACCTTGTTAAACATCATGAGGCAGGATTATTATGGCTCCACATAATCTAGTCAGGAAGATGCAATCGTTACTAAACAGTGATGTATGACATGTTGTTCAACTCTGGCCCAGGAAATAGAAACTAAATTATGATATTATAATTATGGACATATTGTATTATGGACATACTGTATTTTGTAGATTCATATGTGTTTTCTAAATTATTAGTGATGTAATGAGGCATGTGCATTCAAAAAACCCTGAGAAAGGGTCTGCTCACTACGTGAGGCTCCTAAAAATGCTCTTGATTACCAGACCAGGTGACATTTAAGGCCTAAGCCACGCTTGAACAAACGTCATCCGAAGAGCTGTTGAGCACAGAGGTTCGCCATCTCACCTGCATGGCATTCCTGCCCATAGTGACCACCTCAAACAGGGTGACGGCCTCCACGTGACTCCATTTTCTGTGGCTGCCTCCCGCTCTGCTGTCACTGCTGCAGCCGGCTTTGGCACACTTCCCTTTGACATTCTCCGAGCCCTCCTGAGCTCTTTTCCTTCTTCTCTGGACATTTAAATTAAGAAGCACAGTAATGACTCACATTCACATAGTGTGGGGGCATCATGGAAGCCAAATACAATAACCATTTCAGACCTATTGCATACTGAGGGAGAGAGAAATAAAACACGCACCACGTTCTTCTGTCGATTCTCATTCCCCGACTCGTCCTCTGAATGGTTGACAGCACGGGAGGAGTTTGCCTCATGATGGGAGTTCTTACTGCGAAAACATTCACATGAAACGTGGCGGTTAAAAGAGACGCGGTGGGGCGGTCGCACGGCGACTGTCCTCGGGACACTCACCGTCGCTCTGAGGACCTGGACGCTGCTGCAGCTGTGGCCTCTGGTATCATGTCACGCCTCGGATTTCACACAGGGCTCAGGTGTGTGTCTCTGCATCTGGAATTAAAACATCAACTGACTGACAGCACTCATACATTGAATTTTGTCCAGAGCATCGACACAAGAAAGGATCTGTTCCAATATCCGTCACATGTTACATCTTCTCTGTGCTACTATAACAATGTATTACCACCTAAACCTCTGTCAGTTTGTTTATTTGTTGGTATGTGTGCAGCATAATTCAAAAAAGAGGGGACAGATTTTAATGAAATTTTAGTCTAATGAAGAAATTATTTTATTTGGACATAATTTAATATTTAATTTCTAACTCAAGGAGTCTGATCTCATCAGTGAGCCAAGAAGCATGCAGCATACTGTCTGACCGAGATCCGACACGTATGAAATGACGTTCAGAGCTGAGAAGAGGACGACTGGCTTTAATATGAGTGTGTGAGTGTGTCTGTGTTGTGTTTTGAGTCACTGTTTAATGAATGTCAGATAGATCTAAATATGAGAGAATATGTTCAAAAAGATGACAGGGTCAACTAAAACTAACACATTTTATTTTCATGTGTATAGTTTACTTATAGAATTTGTGAATTTTTGTCACCTTTTTATGGATGATAATACACATCTTATTTTGCTCTTTTAAATCATTATGACCCTGATCAAATGTTGACATACCCTGGATGTTTTGGCCTGATAACAGTTAACACACAGGTTTAAATGGCCACTAAAGTTAACCATCCTCACCTGTGACCTGTTTGTTTGTATAAAAAGTCAGTGAGTTTCTGGGCTCCTGACAGTTTCTCCTGTTCCATCCACTGCTGCACTGACGATGCTGGATTCAGAGCCATGAGGAAAGTAAAGGAATTATCAAAAGACCTGCAGGAGAAGGTAGTCGAACTTTGTAAAACAGGAAAAGGATATAAAAAGATATCCAAGGAGTTTAGAATGCCAATCAGCAGAGTTCAAACTCTAAATTAAGAAGTGGAAAATGAAGGATTCTGTTGAAACCAAGCCACAGTCAGGTAGACCAACAAAACTCTCTGGAAAACTGTCAGGAAAATTGTTCAGGATGCAAAGAAAAACCCACAAATAAGTACAGCTGACATACAGGACTCTGAAAATAAAGTGGTGTGGCCGTTTCAAGATGCACAATAAGGAGGCACTTGAAGAAAAATGGGCTTCATGGTCGAGTCTCCAGAAGAAAGACTTTACTGCACTAATGTTACAAAGCAGCTGCTTGTAATACACCCAACAGAACAGAGACAAACCTGAAAAGTGATGAGGACAAAACTGAATTTATGGTCACAACCATAAATGTTACATTTGGAGACGAGTCAACAAGGTCTATGATGAAAAGTCCACCATTCCTACTGTGAAACTTGGAGGTGGATCGCTGATGTTTTAAGGATGTTGGAGCGACAAAGACACGGGGAACAAGATGAACGCTGAATGTTATCAGAAAATACTGGAGGAAAC
>JAFBJR010000310.1:2685981-2763383 GCA_016785285.1 Brachirus orientalis
TTGCTGGAAATGGGCCTCTATACACCTATGTAGATATTGCATTAAGAACCAGACATTTGCAGCTACAATAGTCATTTACCACATGAACAATTTCTGATTAGTTTAATGTTATCTTCATTGAAAAGCAGTGCTTTGCTTTAAAAAATAAGGAAATTTCTAAGTGACCCCAAACTTTTGAACGGTAGTGTATTCAATATTCAAGATCAAACGTAAATGGGATTACCTTAATATACAGTTGCATCATCTAATAAATACTATTATTTGGACATAATAATGATGAAAACAAGAGTGTAGACAGCATGCAGTGACGGGGGGGATACCATGGGCTTTTACCTGCCCCCTCCACTGGGAGGAGCTGTTCGTTGCTCGGGGACACGCTGCTGCTGTTGGACTCAAATAAACCAAATCTGTATTGATTTAATACTGAAATATCACTCATCACTTCCGGGCGTAAAGTGCTCCTGAGCAGTGACAGGAATTAAAACTGCCTAGCGCAAAACACACTGCCGTAACTTCTCACACTCACCGCCTTTTCGCGTCGTCATTCCTCGTGTGTGTTCGCGGCCGGTGCCCGAGTTTAAACCTGCCACAAAAACAAAAAGTCAACTGCCTCCGTGAACATCCTCCATATTTTCCCCGCCGCTCTCACAGTCAAGTCACTGAACAGCCTAACGCCTCCGGATTGGCCGGCGTTCCCGAATCCACTCACGTGATTGGCTCGTTAATTACGTCACTCACGGTGAAGTCCCTCCCCCCTGGCCCGTCCGGCTGAGACGACAAACCAGACAGACTGCGGACACCGTCCGGTGTGGTTGTTGAGGACAGCGCGTGAAAAGGAACACTTCCCACGCAGGAGACACTGTGGACAGTCGAGACAAACGTTAGAAAATACACGGACACGTGACACGCGTACCAGCGGCGGGACAATGGCCGCACCGCCCGTGTATTTTAATCAACCAGGAAGCAGTAATTATGTCACATCAGAACTGATGTGACGTATTTTTTTGATCTGCTATGTTACAGGATATGTCCGACAGAGGGCGCCATTTACTCATAATCACCACAGGCAACCTGACACTAGTTGAAGTATCATTACACGGTTTTAATTCAAATATTCTGCCTTGAAATGTTAGTAAAGAGCACACACACATAGTTCACCTGGTCAAAGTAAGCATTAAAATGTCTTCTCAACCTTTAGGTTTAATATTAGTCACACTCGTACCACTTAATACGTCACATAACAAATATGCAATGCCACTAATGTGCAATTCATTAACCCATGTGCAACTGCTGCTATTGTGTTGGATGTTTTCCCCTTGTACATAGTGCTTATATTCTGTATTTATTAGTGTATATCTCCAGCTTTTTTTAAATTATTTCCTACACTTATGTAAATTACCCACTTGCTGCTGCAACAATGTGAATTTTCCCATTGTGGGACAATAAAGGAAATGTTATCTTTTCTTATCTTAAAACAAAAAAATCTTTTTATATAAAAAAATATAATACATGAGCTGATATTTGATATAAAATATTAGGGTTTTTGTCATAATGCCAAGTTTTCAGGTGAAAAAAAAAACAGAAAATATGATTTATTTTCAATATACTACATGCAAAGTAGATTTTTTTTTGTTTTGAATTATTACATCCTGGGATATGTCAATGATTAGCAGCAACATTGACTTTTTTGCATTACTATTTTTGTGCAATGTCAAATACTCACACTCATTCCTCTAAGCACAAAATGTGCTATTAAAAAAGCAAGCTATAAAAATTATACATCATTATATTCTACATTCCTTGAGCTGTTTTTCTTCACCTACATGTTACCTAATTATTGATATCAAACACTAATTAAGATATTTGTCATGATGCCACCATGTTTTCAGGTGGGAAAAAAACAGAAAATATGATTTATTTTCATTACACTGCATGCAAAGTCAATTTTTGTTGTGGTGAATTATTATCATGCTGGGATATGTCAGTGAGAGCGAGGCAGGAATTGTGACAGTGCCAACAAGTGGAAATAACACGTTTTTTCTCCTTATTCCCGAAAATGGCCGAAAACAACGCCATCTGGTGGAGAGTAATAAAAATTATCAATTCCAAGGCAAAAGCCCAGATTGTCACCAAGATTCAGTATAATAAAATGCATGTACAAGCAAACAAATGTGCCATTGAAACCCATTCAAATTTTGATCTCACTTCCATTAACTGTATGAATGTAACACTTGTACTGTATGTACACAGTGTGTTGTAGCTGGAAATAAGATCAAATAAGAATACGCGACTTGCCAAACAAAGTGAAATACTATTGTACAGTTTATTTTCATATAAATTTGATGGTGAAATTGAATGGCGGCAGGACAAAACTAACATTTTCTGGGTCTCAGTGAATCCAACTTGGATTATTTGTGATTTTCACAAACCAAAGAGAAAAAAATGAAAGAAGCCAAAAAAAAAAAAACAAAACAAAGAAACTCAACCTCTTATAGTAAAAGACTGAATTAGATATTTTCACACCCTTTAATGTTAATCTGGCAATGATGATACTTTACATTTGTGAATTCAGTTCTTTTGACAAACCTCTGTTGGAAATGAACTCACCTCACTGCAAAGCTGTTTGTTACATCATGCAACAAGTATTTAATTCATTTGACTAGATCAACAGAAAACTTGTCTGCATCATCATCATCATCATCATCATCATCATACAGTGTCAATGCCTCTGAATTCAGACATGCGTTGATACTAAAGCTGTGATCTGCTTCTAAACTGAATATCATCGAAATACATCGTCCAGACAATGATCTACTGAACAAATGTGATGATGATGTTAATGACAGTTCCACAATAGGCAAAACACATGTCCCTATTGCATCCAATTTTATTATTTCCCCATTGTTTAAAAAGTGATAACAGTAAGAGTAGTGCAACAGAGGGATTCATCCATCTGACGTTCATTTCCAGACAAGTGACGGTGTGACACAAAAAGGGGAAATATAAAAACCTAGCTGATTTATAAATGAAGCAGCCTTTCAAACTTTCCATCATCAGTCGGTTGAATCATCTCATGTAGCACCTTTTTTTTTTTTCCACAACAGCAGTTTATTTAGAAGCGGGAGACTCCTGGAGAAACGTGGGGGGTCTGTCGAGTCAAACTGTGCACGGCCACCGGCGCGAGTCAGGACAGGAACTGAGACACGAAGGACACGGCCTGGTGCAGGTCGTCCGTCAGCTCCTCCGGAAGGGACAAGACCACCGATGTTAGGCCTCGCGTTATTTCCAAAATCCTACCAAGAGAACAAGGCGAGGATTGTTAGCGGGAGCCGCTGCGTTCACCATTTCAATCTCCACCGGCCGAATATTTGCGTTTTCACCCACCAGTTGATGTAGTGAGCAGCCAGTTGAGGCTCATGCCTGGAGCCTTCAACGTTCACCAGGGACTCTTTCAACTGTTTGAAGTTGGCCTCAATGTCTCTCTTTATTTCAGAGAAGACCTGAATTCCCCTGAAAGAGCTGATGACTTGCTGCAAAGGAAGAGAAATTATATCACACAGCAACTTTTGTTGGTATGGAAACATACACGACATGGAAAAACGGGCTTTAGTAGAAAAATTGCAATTCATTCTTCTTACATATATCACCGACAGCTGGTGGGCGATGTATTTATGACTTCCAAGGTGCCTGATATCTTCCTCGAGCTGTTGACTCAGCACCAAGAGCTGGTTCAGTTTGGCAATGTGGAAGAAATACTCTGAAACAGAAGCATCAGTGTATATACAGATGTCAGCTGCAACCAGCACCTATTAGACCAGACCTGGGCATTATACGGCCCGCGGGCCAAACGTGGCCCTTCCACCCTCCCTGACTGGCCCGCATGAGGCTAATTAGAAATAATAAAGGTGAAAAACAGGGCTCTGGAGCGCACCTAATGTTTCCTGAGTTTCCCATACACTGATTGATGCGTGGTGACAGAATCAACGCTCATGTATAATATTGTTCCGTTCATTCATCTCTCTTTTACACACATACAAAAGATCAGCTGATTTGTCTGCTCCTTCTATCCACACAACGCGTGCAGCTTATATCAAATGACCACACTAAGAACAGTATCAACATGATCTTCCTCCCTGTTTATTATCTTATTATCTAAACAGCAAAGCTCTGTCACTCTTGTACGTAAAGTCGCTGGTCGAAGATTCGCACCGCATCCAGTCTTACCACAGCGTTACTTCTAGTAGTTGGAGTAGTTTCTTATTTTCCATAGTTAGTAATAATTGAATAAAGTCTGCCTTGCCATTAATGTTGTTTGTGTGTTTGTATGCTGCCCAATTTATACCAAAACAATACAATTTACTGCTCCTTAAAAAAAGATATAAAATGAATACTGAGCAGAATTTAATGTAGCCCATTGGTCTGGCCCCTCAACAATATTATCTCAACAATATCTCCTGTGGCCCCTTGGGAAAAAGAATTGCCCACCCCTGTATTAGACAATACTATCTGTCAATCACATGTGGGTCCAATAATACATGCAATGCTTTAATTTGGGAACATAATTTATAAAACCAACATCATGTGCTACTAAGAGACCGTTAACTCCTCAGGAAAATGTTTAATGGTGTTATAAATCAAGTGGTAACAGCTGTGAGCTTATATTTGGTTTTTTTAAAAATGATTTTAGATCATCTTCAGCATACTTAAAGCACAACAGCCGGAGGAGCAAATGTTGCAGGGGATTTCATTCTTCTCTTACCATCCATTGGCGGCCTCTCTAACATGTCCACGGGGCTTCCTTGAATGAGAAATACCTCAACTCGAGGAAACATCGCTGACAGACCCACCATGTCAAGGTAGTCCTGAAGAAACACCAGCCAAATAAAGTAAGTGATTTATGGTGCAGCAGGTAACAGTTGAGTCATTAAGAACTTATTAAGTCATTAAATTCTATAATTAAAATTCTATATATAAACATTTGGTAGTGTTGTAGGCGAAATGTAAGCAATCCATTTTAGAGTAAGGTTTAGTCCAACGTATGGCCCACAGGATGAATTTGTAAAAGTTTCACATTATGATTAGAATCTAATCTTTATGCGAAATACTATATTTTTCAGTTCCAGAGACCTGTGACGAAATGTTTAGTGTCTTTTTTAGATTCTCTGTGACCCGTAGGTTCTAATGCACATGTGTAAATGGTAAACTTAGCCGTAATATTGTTGAGATTACAATTTTTCTCAAGAAATTTCAGGTTGTTCATACTGTGTTTTGTAAAAAGGATAGTTTGTTAAATGTAAAACAAAGAGATACATTTTCAGTTCTTGTTTAGAGGTTATTATGTTGTTATTTTGCTGGTCCAGCCCACTTGAGATCAAATTGCTCTGAACTAAAATGAGTTTGACACCCGTGGTTTAGAGTATTGAACTGATGTTTACTTTCATTTAAACGTAAATATTTAGTGGGTTTGGTTTGGGTTTCTTTCCAGGAGGTTCCGCTACTCCTAAACATAAAGGATGTATCTACTGTTCGTCTTTTTCCCATCCACCCTTCATATTTGTATTATAATATTTAGCTCTACTCTGCGTTTTTTTAGTTGGAGTAGCTGTAATGAACCCCAGTTTCAAGGAGGTAATTCATTCAAGTTTGAATCAGAGATACCTCCATCTGTGGCATAGGTTTTGGTAGATGTTCAAGGCACTGCAGCATCTGGTCAAGAATCTCCGATCCTGTGGGAACATGGCACAAAAACTTCAGATACACAGCAGCGATGAAAGTCAAACTAAACTCTGAGAATGATTCTTCACCATCCGCTCAAACCTTGAGCCTGGAACGTGTCTGATTCCTCCGGGCTGCAGCCTTGACCTAACTGCTCCTGGAACTGTAACATAGAACCAATGAATTGTATGAATGAATGAATGACGTGAAATATACTGCTCAAAAAAATAAAGGGAACACTTCAACAACACAGTGTAACTCCAAGTCAGTCACACTTCTGTGAAATCAAACTGTCCACTTAGGAAGCAACGCTGATTGACAATCAATTTCACATGCTGTTGTGCACATTCAACTATGTAAAGAACAAAGTATTTAATAAGAATATTTCATTCATTCAGATCTAGGATGTGTTTTTTTAGTGTTCCCGTTATTTTTTTGAGCAGTGTACTTATCAGCACTGGAATGGTCATAGTGGACCTGAACCTCCGGAGGCCTAATGTTGCATTCAGGGGCTGCTGTGATTGTCCGAGCTACAGGGCCGGCTTACAAAAACATTTGGGAGAGATGGAATCAAGTGGATAACTAAATGGATCCTGACCCAACAGCACCTTTACTGTCTGTTCTTGTCAGAACAATGCACATTACTGTTTTTGTTCTTTTCTCCAGACCTTGTTGTTGATTCAGCTGACAGAGATGCACATTTGAATGACGGCAGTTACGTGGACGTCACTGTCCGCGGACAGGGGATAACCGTGTTGCATTCAAGGCGCGGGTGACCCTACCTACCTGCTGCATCTGTGCCCGGATGAGAAGGTCCAGCTGCCCGCAAAGACACAGCATCTCCAGGCCCACCTGCTGTGGACACAGCTGGACGGGCATCAGTGGTCTCTTCACCTGCAGATCCACTGACCACAGAGAGGAGTCCACATCAGTATAAACCTGTCTGTTACATCACCACCACCCCAACCTTTACTGATGCGTCCTGCATGTGCCATAAGTCATGCAGGGACTGAAGGGACTGAAGGGGAGCGGTCAGCGGTCAGTGTGTTGAGCTTCTGCAGGACAGAGTGAGCCCCAAACATCAGACATAAAGACAGTGAAACAAAGCTGGGACTCACCTTTGAACGCCTCACTGTAAAAGCACGGCTGACAGAGCGGCTCTGACGCGTTCACTGCCATTTCTGACTGTGGGGATGATCACACCCACTCACCAGAGCCATGGGAAGCTGATGAAGCAGAGCAACAAAGAGTCGAATCATCCATCTAACGGAAGCGGCTCGCTGCTGTCAGACCGCACTTAGGCGCGTTCAAGGCGGATTCGATTCTTACGCCGACACGGTGGTCAATCTTTATCCGTGGTTCGATGTTTCCCTGCAGGTGACGAAGCCCACGCGCATCCATCCACCCATCCATCCATCCATCCGACCACGAAGGTACTGAAGCCAGTGGAGATGAAAACACACACTATGTCCACGCCCAGTTACACAGTGATCACTGACACACACACACACACACACTAAGGCTTCCACGATGACGTCATCTTTTAGGGATGCGGTGCACAGCAACACTTGTTTGGATGCTGCTTTAAATCACAGGTTTAAAGAAACAGCCCATTGCATGAAGAGGAGATGGATTTTCTTTTTCTTTCTGTCCCCCACTTCTCCTCTGTCCCCCATTTTTTCCTCTCACTCCAACCGGTCGAGGCAGATGACCGCACATCTTTGAGTCTGGTTCTGTCCGAGATTACTTCCTGTTAAAAGGGACTTTTTTTCTCTCCACTGCCCCCTAGTGTTTGCTCATTGTGTGAACTGTTGGGTTTCTTTTCTCTCTGTAATATATATATAGATATTGTACAGGGGTTGGACAATGAAACTGAAACACTGGCCAATTTAGTGTTGGAGGTTTCATGGCTAAATGTGACCAGCCTGGTGGCCAATCTTCGTTGATTGCACATTGCACCAGTAAGAGCAGCGTGTGAAGATTCAGTTAGCCGAGTAATAGCACATTTTTTCAATGGGTGACATATCAGAGTTCAAAAGACAACAAATTGTTGGTGCACGTCTTGCTGGCGCATCTGTGACGTGATGTATCAAGAGCTGGGCCCACGGGTGGTGTAGTGGTTAGCACTCTTGCCTTTGCAGCAAGAGGTCCCGGGTTGGAACAAGGGAGAACATGTTCTCACCGGGTACTCCGGCTTCCCCCCACAGTCCAAAAAGCCTGTAGGTGTGAATGTGAGAGTGAATGGTTGTCTGTCTCTATGTGGCCCTGTGATGGACTGGCGTACCCCTGCCTCTCCTGCCCTATGTCAGCTGGAGTTAGGCACCAGCGGCCCCCGCGACCCTCAGTGGATAAAGGGTATCCAGGGTAATGTCAGCATACCACCAAGAAGGACGAACCACATCCAACAGCCACTTGCGTCCATCCACTGTGGACGCAAGAGGAAGCTGTCAGAAAGGGATGTATCCAAAAAAAAACATAAAACCACAGCTGCCCAACTCACTGCAGAATTAAATGTGCACCTCAATTCTCCTGTTTCCACCGCCGGGAGCTCCACAGGGTCAATATACTGTACATGGCCGGGCTGCTATAGCAAAACACCATACTAATGAATTATTGTGGTCTAAAACCAGGCGTTTCAGTTTCATTGTCCCACCCCTGTATGTTGTGATTTGCGCTATATAAATAAAATTGAATTGAATTTTAGTCACTCAAAACGACACTTTTCTCTTTGCACTTTGGTGCAGGAGAGTGAGCAGTTCACACAGCTCCCCCCCCCCCTCCATTTCTACTCTAAAGAACCTTGGAGTTGTTTTCGACCCAGATTTGTCATTGGACTCACACATACAAGTCTGTCAGTCAGCCGTGTAGGAGCCATTCTTCATTTGTTTTGTGGAAAGTACCTTATTTTGACTAGAAGGGTGTAGTATACTTCTGTTTCTGTTTAATTGGTAACCACCCACACACCTCCCAGCACCAGGTGTATGAAATAAAGTGGAAATCAGTGTGAGTTGAATGTGTTGGGGTGCACAACAGTTCTTACTTGTGTTGTGACTATCCAGAAAGAAACTTAATTAGTCACATAATGGTGGCTTGAGGATTGCTCTGAGGATTGGACATCCCAATGAAAGCCAGTTATGTTAAGCTCCAGTCAATCTGCATGGTAACATTCTTTTTTTTTTTTTTCGTTTTTCTTAGTTGCAATAAATGGGGACCTCACCCAAAAGAGAGCAACCTTCGCACAGTATTTTGTTTTTCCTGGAATCGAGTTAAGAGCAATCCTCAAGCCACCAATACTTGACTAATTAGGTTTCTTTCTGGATAGTCACAAAAAGCCTATTTCCACCTGTGTAACATAACAAAAATCAGAAACATCCTGTCTTTAAAGGATGCTGAAAAGCTTGTTCATGCCTTTATTACATCTAGACTAGATTACTGTAACTCATTAGTATCAGGATGCTGGAAAAAGTCTCTAAAGAGTCTTCAGTTAGTTTAGAAAAGAGAGCACATCACTCCAGTGCTGAGCTCTTTACACTGGCTCCCTGTTAAATCTAGAGTAGAATTTAAAATTTTCCTCCTCACATATAAAGCGGTCAGAGATCAGGCCTCATCTTATCTAAAAGACACGATTATTCCTTACCACCCAAATCGACCACTGTGTTCAGAAAATGGAGGCCTGCTTGTGGTTCCCAGAGTCTCTAAGAGTAGTATGGGAGCTACCAAGCTCCTCTCCTGTGGAACCAGCTCCCTCTGTGGATCCGGGAGGCAGACGCTGTCCCTACATTTAAAGTTGAACTCTTTAATAAAGCGTACAGTTAGTGCTGGTTCAAGTCAACTCTGAATTATTGGCTGGGATAGAGGGTGTATAAAATTGACCTGACTTGACTCCTCTTCTCTTTTTGATGGACTATATTAATAAAAATTGACTTGACAAAGTGACACAAAGTTCCCAGACAAAATGATAAGCAGTGAACATATTCTTATATTGTCTAGTGAAGCTGGTGGAGATTTTACTCTGTGAGCTTTCTTGTGTCCCTGGAGTTTTATTTTCTTACCTCATACAACCAAATTTCATATTATCATTTTATCATCCAAAATCATTAACGCAGTGAACACTTAACTCCAATACTTGGCCGTTTTCATGACCCATTCCCTTCATTTTCATTTCAAACAATTATATTTCACAGTGTAGATTCTTGCTCCATTACAATTATTCAACTAATTACTTATCCATCACTCAGTTGAATAATTTATTGATTGTTTCCGATATACCGCCTATGTAAAATATATCTAATTTTACATATTCAGTATTTGCTTTGTAGACAAGCAAGACATTTGAAAACATCAATATTTCAAGCATAGTAAGGGGAAAAAAAAATCAATAGATGGATTATGAAAATAATTATTTAGTTGCAAACCTAAATTGTAATGGGGTCACAGTATGAAACAAAGATAGGAAACGTCACTTGCACGGTAAAATGATCTATAACACAAGGGTGGGGAGAGACCATTCTACATAAAGAGGAGTGTGGTCATGGGATTATTTTGCCACTGCCAGTGGAAGATCCTCAAAGCACAAACCAACCGTGGGCTTGTTTTATTTTTAAATATCAAAGTCACACAAGATTTCTCAAATCTTTCAATCAAGACTCAAAATGCAGCTTAATAAAATACAACTGGTGTATAAAGTCTGTCACAGTTTTACAGTATCTAAAGAAAATAAGTCTGAAATAAAAATCCAGAGGTCTTCTGACAGTGTAAAGGCAGGGAAGCATTTAAATAGTGTGCTGAGGAATACATCTCCTGATTCTGCAGTTATATCAGTACAGCATTGTAAAAAAAAAAAAAAAAAGAAACAAGAAAGACAGACTAGCAAAAGTGTAACTCATCCGATTCTTATCAATCATCAAATATACAACAATGTACATATTTTTGTAAACAACAATAATTTCAATAGATAATCTTGTTTACAAGTGCACCTGGAGGAAAATAACATTTTTATCCCTTTGCATCAAATGCGCCACTTGTCCAAGATCTACCTGACAGCAAACCTCGTTTCTAAGCATCTATAAAGAATAAAGAGTGGCCCATTACTGTTCTTAGTTTACACACTTTCAGAACAGTGAAATGAATCAGGTCAATAGTCCAGAGGCAGCAACAGAGATCACATGCCGGGGGTTTACTGTGTGGTGACTGTTGCTCTCCTGTTTCTTTGTAGCTCAGTGGTGGACCCGTGCTCATCAATAAAGGGACTCCAGTTTAGTTCCAGTACAGTTTCTGAAGCCGTTGTTACTACTGACGAGTGCCGGGGGGTAGAGTGAGGTTGGCCATCAGCTCATGAACCGAAGCAAATATCGTACACTCACCTTAAAGAAAAAAATACACTGTGTTATTAAAGACGTTTAGTCTAAAGAGACAGAATGACAGAAATGGAAAATATTAATTATCCATTATCTGTGCCGGAGTGCAGTGTCTCACCCTGTCTTGCTGGGTGCAGCTCATTGAACCTCTTGAGGATATTGGAGACCATTAGTGCTGCAGCCCCAGAAGAGCTGTGCTGCCTGGGGATGTCAGCCTGCTGAGTGAGGCCTGTAGCCATGTCGTACACAATAGGTACAATAATGCTCACTGGCTCTTGGGGCACTGGGATACGCTGGGTCAGCTGCAGCTGTGTGACCGGACAGATCAAATACACAGGGTGAAGTGGGTTTATGTGTACTGGTTTGTGTAAAGCAGATTAAAAACACTCTGCCGAGACTTACAAAGAAGAGCATCTTTGACTTGAGCACCACAGCGATGGTGCCTGGTGGGGCGATGGGAGGAGCGCTGGGAGGGATGGTGAGACAGAACTGGACGTTCCACTTGAGTTGTGCAGCCTGGTCAGGGAACTGAGTGGAGAAAGAAAGTCATGAATATGTCACACTTCAAATAAAGAGCTCACACGAGGTAAAGAAATGTGTCCAAGTAGGATGCTTAAACTCTCATGAAAGTACGACACAATATCTGTTCAGTTCCTGAGCAATGTGGGAACATTTGCACCTGATAAGTGAATTGTTTACATCTTGTTGCAGTGTTTACATGTTCATATACCAGCATGTTTTGAATTTTCACAGAGGGTACAGGAGGTACACTACTGAAAAATATTTCTACATTTTGAAGAAAAAGAAAAATACTATCAACTTTCACACACAGTCTTAATTAAATATGTGAAAACATGTAACAAACACTCAAAGATTAACGAGTTGCCCACCAGTTCAAGCTTCATGATGCGCACACAGTCCCTTAGGATGTTAGTTGGTGCACCCAGCAGCTTTGTGAAGGCATTCAAAGTGTTGTATTTAAAGGGAGGACCAGCAACCTAAAAGGTTGACAACAGAATGAGAACGAAATAAATTAGTGTGACAAAACAGTAAAAATATGGGTGGAATAACAATTTTTTTTAAAAAAAGGAAAGTGAGACCATCAGATTACAACACTGTAACAGTAAAACATAAATCATGAGCAGCAAATAAAAGGTTTTTCCATATTATTATAAGATGTGTTTCAATAATTATTGATTTTTACGAGTGCTTTCTTTACATACCCGTGTCTCAAAGAACTTCTCCAGCACCTGAAGCTCCTCCTGGGACCAGGGACCTGTGTTTTCTGGAGTGACTTTGAGCTGCAGCGTCTGGTAATTCTTTGGGTTGAGAGCAACCCGGCACTTGAGGACGTCCGTCTTGAACATGATGACCCCAGGTTCATTGGAGTTTACAATGGACAACTGGAATTCGTTTGATAGAGTAGGACAGGCGAGATGGAAGTTAGAGGAGAACAGAACTAAAAAGGAACAAAAGCACTCAGAGAGTGCAGACCTCCAATAAGCAATGATAAAGAACTCTTCAAAAAATTCCTGGATCCAGATGGTGATCCAGATCAGCACCAAACTCACCAAAATCTGCTTTTGTTTACAAACCTTTCCTAAAAACATCCGTCCATAGCATTTTGAGTTATTTTGCCAACAGACAAACCAACAGTGGCAAAAACATAACCTCTTTGGTGGAGGTAAAAAAAAGGAAGGAAGGAAGACAGCCATCCAACCGTTCCAAGCAGAATGACTTGAGCAACACTCACGTTGGCTTCCTGCTGGATGATTCTCTGCAGGTGCCGTCTCATGATCACTGAACCCAGAAAGCGCTCCAGTGGCGAGCAAAGGTAGCTTCCTGCCAGACCTGGCACCAGGCAGGGGGTGGGTGAGGGGAGCAGAAGCACATGCAAGGCATTGTGGGTGAGAATAGTTGGAATGGAGGCAGCCCAGGGGCGCTGAGGTAGCTTGCGGGGTGGAGGCATACTGGTAGGCATGACTTGTGAACCTAGGGAAAAAAAAAAGAGACAAAGATATGACATTTTATATCACGTAACTGAACTCCTTTACTGTTGAATGATTTCTTAAACAACACGAGGCAAGACTTCAAAACTTACTGGTCCCAGCACGTGGAGAATGAGGATCAGGGATAGGTGAGTGCAGTGATGGATTACCAGGAGACATGCCGTGGATTCTTGCCCCAGGGGAAGGCCCCGAGACCTGGTGGGGTGAGCCTGGCCACTGGACCCTATGACTGGGAGACACCATGGCATATGGAGAGCTGGGGTCCAGAGCACCTAGGTGAAAACAAATATAGCCATCAGCCACATGAAAACATTTAACAATATTCAATAATAATCAGTCAGATGAAAACACCACGTTGTGCCCAAACCTTACAGTCTATTTGTCATATGCTAGATTGTGTTTGCAGCCTAGAGTGCACTGTAGATATGAAGCTCAGCCCGAACCAGCCCTTGCCCAGCAGACCACAATTACCACCAAGTGAACATTCGGGGCCACCGTTCTGCTTACCGTGGGGACTGGCAAAGCTGGTCGGGCCCATGGCTATGCCCAGAGAAGATGGAGAGGGGGTGGGCCCAAAAGGAGAAGGCGCCCTCAGAGCCCCACTAGGGGAGCCAGAGGCATGGATGTTCCCTGCATACACATACATGCATACACCAAAGGGGCTCGTCAGAAGTTGACAAGTTCTCCTTACACACACGCAAACACACACACCCACACACACTAAAGCTGGGTGGTAAGGGCCTTGGTCTGTGGCTGACAAGCTAAGATGGCGAGGAATGGACGGAGCAGGACCAAACGCATGCTTCATTCCCTCTGGGCTTTTGCACTGTGTGCATGTCGCATGAAGAACACAACTGATTTCATGGTTTAACAAAACTGAAATGGGCACAATGGGCACATGGTTGCTGGTCCGCATTCTTTGACGCACACACACACAATATGCTCATAGAACAAATGCACAAGTCGTCAGAAATGATGGTGACAAAAATGTGACATATTCCAAAACAAGAGGCACAATGCTGAATGACAGCTTGACACAAACAATACAGGAAATCATTCAGTCACTGTCTCTCTCTCTCTCTCTCTCTCACACACACACACAAATATCAAGCACCATTACCTGGTGACTGGGTGGGCATCATGGATGGTGAAGGAGTTACATTAGCATGGTAATTTGGTGGGGAAGTGAGAGGATATACTCCTCCTGCCCCTCCTCTCATTGTCTGTGGCGGAGGTTGAGGCTGCAGCGGGTTAATCAGACTGTCTATCACGTCTACACCCACTGGCGACGGCGGGTTGTCGTCTTCGTTGACGGATCGCCTGCGAGCATCTTGATTGCTGTCTACAAACATGTTCAGGAATGTCTACAGAAGGAAAAGAGTGGAGAGACAATGGCTGACATATATATATATAAATGGACCAAAGACATTTTGCAATTTAAATACATTCCTTTATTGCGCTGATTAGAAAGCACTGCCTCAGGTCCTAAACAAAGAATTTAAAATATTTTCTCACTGGAGTGATGGCTGGAAAACAGTGAACAAGTAACAAAATACACCTCCTAGCACCCTAAAATAAGACTCAACACTACAAACATGGTTAAAGTCTGCACAGACAACTAAGTATTGAAACTGTAAATATTATATCACAGCTTTTTATTTCTCTAAGGTGCAGGTAAACCTACCTGCTACCTTGGATAGCCAGCTAAGCCAACTGTCAAATGGCCAAAGCTTTATATTTGTGGTTCAGACAAAAGGGCTAAAGAGCTTCTCTTACAACCATAGCAAATAAAGCAAGTCAAAAAGGACCCTTGTCTCCTGTTTCCACACTAAGTCTGCCACTTACCACCACAACTGTCTGTCTTTCTGAGTATGGCATACCTTGAGCCCTGGAGCGGGGTAGAAGCCCTCAACAATCTTAGTGTTGTCAAAAAGACTGTAGGCTCCATCTCTGATGGCCACCACCCCACGGCTGCGGCAGTAGATGTCAATACAGTACATGTTGCGGAACGCCAGGCGGATGTGTGTGGGCGACTGCGGTAAAATGGAGAAGCACTGGTAGGCAGTGTTGGTGCGCTGGGTCAGGCCCAGCATGGGCACTGTTGGTAGCTTGTTGATTGCATTCAGAGGAGCCTGCGTGTCAAAAAGCACCTGGGGACGATCAAGAATAGTTTGTTAGAGCCTTGTAAGGAATGTGAATAAAACACAATCTGACAAGTACATATAGCTTGTATGTACCTGCAGCAGCTGCAACACATTAGGGCTCTTGTTGAACATCTCCTGTAGCTGGTGGAGAATAATATTGTGGCAGTTGGAGCAGCCAGAGTTTGGCCCCACGGTGCCCAGACTGAGATGGAAACGTTGGCTGCTGGAGTTCCATTGGATGGTGACAGAGCTGCCCTTGGTGGTGCCATAGCACAGCACCAGCTTACGGTAATTATACAGCCGCACCTCTGAAAACAGGCTCAGGTAAGATGGCATCTCTGGAAGAAAGCAATCACAACATGCAGATTTGTGAGATGGGTGTGTATATGTTTGCAGTAGTTGATTCCGTACTGGTCATGGTGGACTGCACTAAATAAAATACGTACTTCAATCTAAACTTCAGACTTCAGTGTTTTCAGCTCAAACCATTAAACCTGGTCAATAAAACTATGCTTGCTTTTACCTTTCCGGCAGCAAAAAACAGGTAGTTACATTACACTGATTGACTTTAGGTGGACTGACTGATCACAGAACAACAAAGTCATTGATTTAGAAGTGAAGAGCAATGTCTGTTTTTCAGGCCACAGCTGTGTTTCTACCTGGCAGGGCACGAGCGAAGTTGAGAACACACTGGTAGAGCTGACTGATGGCATTCCAGTCATTGAGGAACATCTCAACCACCTTCCGTCCACCCACAGGCTCCGACAGAGGGTTTTCATAGGTCAGATACACATGTCGCGTCGATGCTAACATTGGAAACATTTACAAGAGAAAGTAAATTATTTAAGCTGAATCTTAAGAAGACTTAAGTCCCATCTATTGAAACGAATGTAGTTGTATTCAAGGTGTGCTTACTGTTGATGCTTTAAAAACTCTATATATTTTTTTAATATTATAGTTTACGATCTGACTCCTAAATTAAATAAATTAAGATGTAAACAGTTATTGATTTAGAGCAGTGTATGTGGTGCGTTACCTTGCTCCTTGCTGTGTGTGCTGTTGAGAGGACAGTTGGCTAGCATCAATTCTGCCACCCAGGTTCGGTTGTTCCGACCCTGCAATCGGAAGGTGCAGTCCAGTAGGGAGCGATCTAACGCTCGCCTCGTCTCCTCTCCTACTCCTTTACAAGAATGAATCCTGCGGAATAAAACAACACTCTATTAGTTAAAAAATAAAAAGAGTTGTATCACAATTGAAAGACAACTACATTTGGCTGTGCATGGTCGTTATGCATTAATATATGTGGGATTGTATTACTTCAGCAGACGTATTGCATGACTGCTCCCATCTCCCTCCACTTGAACACCCTCGTTTGGAATGTCCATGTTGGACAGCTATTTACAGACACATACAAATATGCAGAATTAGCCAGAAAGCAATGACTGAAAGGTGGTAATTGTCCTGCCTGACAGGTTTTGAACTCACAACGTGTATAACTAATGAATGATTCACCATGTCTGAGCATTGTCACTTACTTCTGTTCTGAGGCCAATGAAAGGCATGTTGGTGTCACACATGGCTACCAGGTGAGCCAGCTCCTTGTTGAAGGCACACATTTCCCCAGAGCGCTTAGGCTTTTTTGGTTCTGGTTCCCCTTGATCTCCAGGTATCTACAGAGAAGCAGGGACCAAAAAAATACATATTATGGTTTTAAATATACAGCAGGTGGACTTTTTTTTTCTTGCAAAACTCCACACGAAAAGAAGACCTGAACAAACAAAAGGTGAATTTATTTTTAACTGAATATGTTATCTACTACATACATACCCTACCAGCATACCCACCATTTATTCTTAGTGAAATAAAATATGTTTGACTACCTTTCTCTTGGTTCCAGGTCGGGCCCCTTTCCCTGTTGTAGTGTCCTGGACAAGATGTTCTAAATTAGGCTTGAAATGCTGTAGTAGTTGGGCGCACATGGGTCCATCCTCTCCTTCCAAATGAGATACAGAGAGGAAGGAGTACTTGTACTGCAAGGTTGTGGGACTACTAGGCACCTCAAGCATTTCCACCACCTACGAAATAGACATGAGAGGTAGAAGACGACAAGAATGATACACAACAACGTGAGTGCATCGCATATTATAACGTTTTCAGTGGAATTTCTTGTCATTTTAGTTCAGCTCTTTAGAAATACACTGGTGGAAAAAAACTCACAATGTAGTACTGTGGAAGACGTGTGAGCTTAATGAAGAGTTTGTGCTTGGACAAAGTGCCAACAGGGTGAGAGGCTATGTTGGAGAGGTGAAGAACATCAGTGCAGGCAGTGGGAAGGTGCTTCACAGACTGTCGACAGCGCTGCTCCCCCAACCAGAACCTGACCAGAGATTTAAAGGAAGATTCAGTCTCCTAATAAAAGTTTATACTCCTGATCTATCAGTTCTGACAAGCTGTAATCTGTGACAACACTAGGGCTCTAATGTTTGACTAATTTTTCACCATCATTGCTTGGCATTTGGCTGTGAATTTAAAATACTCAATGTTCATAATAGGCTGATGTGGAGGTAGACTTACTTCAGCTGCTGAAGCCAAGAGATAATGCGTTTCATATCGTCATTGATGGTCTTTTCAATGTCATCCAGCATTGACTGGTCTTTAAAGAGAGCACAACAGGGATTCACATCCACAAAGCCAAGCACATATTAAAAAGGTAAAAGTGAAAGTAACATTTTAACAGTCTGACAAAAATCCCTGTCTAAGTAGTTGGGTTTCTTTCTTTTTAAAGACAACAAAATCCCCTTGCAAACACAACATTTACAAGCAAAATAGTAGACACTAACATTAAAACAACCCAAAAAAGTTGTGATTTAATTTGCTTGTACTTACCTAATCCATACAACATGGGCTGGAACATGCCAGAGTGCAGGTCTACAAAAATGTGTAAGCACTCTGACCGACCACAGGGCTCAAGTATTGGGATTACGAGTGTGGGTAGTGCAGTCTCGATAAATGCTGAAATAAACAAACACACTTAAACATCTTGTTTTACTACAGTGAATGGTTAGAGTACATTAGGTAATTTAAGGAGAACTGGAGACTTTAGAGAGAGCACAGTTATGAAAGATGATAGAAATTTTCAATAAAAGGGGTAGGTTCACAGTTTACCCTCAAAATCTCACTACATTTCATTTTGGACTCAACTGACAGCTGTTTTGTTTTCCTGCCTGGCACCTTAACTTTTTAAATTATACAAAAATCAAGTGAGTATGTGAGGTAAAATATGTTTCTCTCCTTCCATCTTTCTACACCAGCATGGGGCTACAACTGCTGTTGAAGATAAAGCTGTTTTCTGCATTTTTATTAAATTAATAAATATGAATAAATGTTAAATGGTTGTAATGATGAAAAAAGATAATACATACAATTGTCGCCAGGATTGCTGGTCTTAAGAATGGCCTTCAATTCCTGTAGCTTCTGATGGGATCGTGCATGTACACTGTCAATCAAAAGTTTCTCGACTGATAGATGGTCAATCTAGGAGTTAAAAAAACAAAACAAAACCAAAAAAAAGGCAAACTTTGAGTAAGATGCCTGAACAAAAAGCCAAAACTGCTCTGCAAAACTGTTATATTACAGTAAATACATCAACTTCACCTTCATAGCACGTTCCATCAATTTGGAGTCACAAGCAGGAAGAGGAGGTTCATGAGAGATTTGTAATGGCTTAGACCCATCTGACTCGTCAATCTTTATGGTGACTTTATGGACTGATGCTGTACCAGTTTTCCTACCCAAAACCTGTTGGCTGAAGACACAATAAGAAAGGAAGCCAGTGTGAGGCACATTTTTAAAAATATAGTGTAGAATCACCCATTGTTAAAGGCAAGAATATGAATGTGTTTCATTGAAATGATGTAAATAGAGGTCTTACTTCCAGACAGCCAGTGTGAGGTATTTTGCGGGCACATATCTCTCCTCCTGCACCAGGTCTCCCCATCTCTCTCTGATCAGCATCAGAGTCTGAGAGTGGAGCACCTCTAGCTGCAGTGACAGACAGAAGGAGTCTGGAAGCAACATGGTTAAAGAAAAGTGTCCAGGTGAGCAGAGATCAAGTACCACACAGCTTCCCATTAACATTCAAAACACATCCACACGCACACATATCCTCGAGACACATACACTTTCATGGTAAAAGGGCTTCTTGTGCCGCACACAGACTACTCTTTGACACATCAAACTGTGGTGCTCGCATTGGTGGGGGGAAAGCCAGAGCAGAGCAATGATGAGCACTGCGATTATTGGGGTTGTGCTCCGCTTGCATGCTAGATGAGGGTCTTTGATGTTAGCATGAATGCTGACAATCTGCTGTTTGTTTCTTTACATTTTATCACAGACTGCCAAGTCTTCTTAAACGCATTTGTACATTGATAATGTAATTTAGTGTCAATCTTGCTAAAGCAGGGAAATAATCACACATCTCATGACGTGGCAAGGTGACACATTGTAGTAGAAACAGTCCCTGTCAATACAAAAGGTGAAGATGAATGAAAAATAATTGGATTTTACAAAGATGCAATACTGCAGCTGTGCATCTAATTGGAATGCTACAGTTGTTTGCTTGACGAGTCAGTACTCTGTATGCTCTGACACACACCACAACCCTCCTGCAGTAATTCACAGCAGACTAGGAAAAAAGCCAACGGGGTTCAGGCAAGATATTTTTCAGAATGCCCATAGATGAAACACAAAGGATACGCAAGCAGTTGTACATGTCCTGTAGGGGTTTTTCATCTGCACAGAGACGTGCCTGGACCAACTCATGGATGAAGTTCACCTGTAAACTGTGGACCAAGGCTCGGCCATCTGTCAGCATGGGGGGTGGGGGCACAACAATGAACAATGAAGAATTCTGTCAATTTGCTTGTCAACGGTACCCACTGTGGTGTGCAGGAGACAGAATGAGGGACTGTCTTACCTCCCGTTTCCTTGTCTTCCACTAGAATCTCTAGTTTCAGCAGCCTCCAGGGAATATCGGGGTCATCTCCCATCACAGTCAAAGTGGCCTCAAACTCTCCTTCCACCCGAAACTTTACACGTCCATTAGCTAAACAATGTGCACACAAGCAAATATAGGCATAAGATTCTCTGTTACAGAAAACTGTGAATTACATTACACAAATAAACAACAATCTGCATATACCATCAACAGTTCACACTAGCTACTTACCAACTGTGAGGTTTGCTAGCTGGGGGGGCAAGTCTGTGGTCACCAGACGATGTCGAAGAATCTGATTAAGCTGGTTGAGGGTGGTCTGCTTTTCAACCTTAGTAATGGGATCTGGAGGAATAATCTTGTCCTACGCAAAATGGGCACATACAAACAAAAACAAGAGAAAGGTGTGTAAAGCCACAAGTTTGACCTTTCTTAATTTTTTCATACATGATAACAGAGTAGCAGTCTTAGCGCGCAGAGAAAGAACTTCAAACTCACTCGTATGCAGGTGGGCAAGCGTGGGTATGATCCGGTGGTGAGCACATCGATGGCGAAGGGGATAGCAAAGCTGGGCAAACGGGCATGAACCAGTGCATCTCTGGCTAGTGATGCCAGCCTATCGGCTGTATCCACAAACAAGATGGTCTGCTGATCGAGGAAGCTGGAGATCATCTGTTACCACGGTAACAAAAATGTTGGAAATTGATATTACTAAAAAAGTCTAACCTGTTCTCTTTAAGGCAATCGCTAGTTAACTATCAAATTTACCTTACTGCCAAAAGACTTAAAAGGAAATTGAAATTAATGATAAGGACGTTTAGAAGAAAAACAACGTTCTGGAAACACATCTTTAATATCAGACATTATATCAAGTGTCACTTTCAATTAAAGTTACATTGGGTTTTAAAGAGTAAAACTGTATCACTCCCATGTGCCTAGGGACATTTTTAAAATAAATTTATGAATATGTGCCACTTCAAGAGTTTCGATACAGGCAACTGGATATGCTCTAGTTGGGTTGACGGTGATTAACAAGTCTCCTAGATGAGAGGTGAAATGTCTTCAACTTAACTGAAGCAAGTCCAGTTGATATCTAAACCCCTGAAGATAGTATTATTATGTTGATTGAAAAACTTGACAGACACCTATCTTACACTACCATTACTCAGGTCTCTGTTACAAACACAATATATACTAGGAGTCATGCTCGTCTTACGTTAAATAAACAAAAATTATATATACACATACCGCACACTTCTCAACTTTTCCCGCATTGCTTGCCCACTTCACCAGAGCTAGAAGACGCACAAATAACTGCCTGGTTCTACTGGCAAATTGGACTATTTCAATTTTTCTGAAAAAGAGGAAATGCAAGGTTACATTGTGGAACATGTTTAATTGAATTTTAACAGCTCAGCAAAATTAATGATTGAAAGAGATGCATTGATCAATAATTCTAGATTAAAAAATTTAAAAAAAAGGGACCCACCTCTCCATGTCCGTTTTTCTTGGAAGTCTGGAAAACACAATATATTTCAAGTATTTAAATAAGTCAACATTTTGCCAACCAAATCAGTGCTATCCATACTATGAGTCTGCTTTAGTTACAAAAAAGAGAGAGTAGAGTCAATCATCAGTCCGGTGTCCCACAGATTTATAACACACACACAATCATTTTGTAAAATCTAATAACTACCTTTAGCTTCAGGAGCTGTGGTGTGATTTTTGCCGGTATGTCCCACACATAACACCACTTTTCTGTGCTATCTGCATTGAATTCAATAAGCAGACAATAGGTATCCGCTAACTTCTCAATGTATATGCTAAAGATAATTCCGTTAATGTTGGTTTGGTGTCAGGATGAGTAGCATCCTCCTTCCTCAGTGACGTTAGCCAATTAGCCCGCCAGGTCACCAAGTTAGCTTTGCGGCCTACAATGCTAAAATGTTACTTACAGTTCAGCCAGCAAGGTGATTTCATGGTAGGTCCTCTGGAGAAGAAACTCAATCAGCAGGCTCAGTCGGATACCGTGCGTGGCCGGGGCCCCAGGTGGTGGAGGCTGTGGTCCCGAGACCACCGGTCCTCCGAGCGGGACGAGCTGCCCATCTGACCCAATCTGCACCGGAGCCATTTTACAATGACGGTACAGAGCAGTTAGCTACGGCGGTGCACACTCACCGCTTCAACAGAACTACCGGGCTGTGGTGACTCCTCACGAAGATGTTGCCTTGGATATCTCACAACATTTCTTTCGTAACAAGAATTTCTCTGCGTTGACTTGGTCTTAATGCTCCGCAGAAAACTCGACACATCCACTAAAACTGCTATCTCTTTTCGGGGTAGACTCAGCACCGCTCAGCCGCCATCTTTGCTGTCGGGAATGATTACCATAGATGCGGTCGGAAGGAAAACCCAGACAGGAGCCTTGAGGAGCAGGGGTCACACAAATACCCTTATTAGATCAGCCTGAATGGGTTAACTGCTGGACCATACAATTGGTTCCGTGTAGGTTAATTAAGTGTATGAGCAAGCTTGTTCAAGTTAAATCTAAGTTTGCACCATTTACTCGTATTCTCTCATTTGGTGCCCCGATAACAGATGACAGTGTATTTAACTACATTGGGTGGGCAATTATTCAGAGAATTAACATAATAACTATAAGGATTTTAAAAAATAATGCTTAAATATGAATATGTACGTAAGTATCTTCATTAAATCTTTTTTATCTAGTATAATTTAATGCAACATAATTGGGTCTGTTAGTATACAGAAAAAGCCATACGGTATATCATACTGTACAGTGTGTCTTGTTCTATGTATACAGTGTATATAAACAGTACTACAGTGTATTGTATCGGATGATATGACCACGATGGATATTTTAGTAAAACAGTTCCCCATTCCCTTGACCTTGTCAAAGTTAGCATTGTCTACACTGGTGTCCTTAAAAAGTTTTAAGGGCTGTCAAGTGACCCATGTGACAGATATGTGACATCTCTAGGATTTCTTTTCCAACCAAAGTCAAAGTCGACACTACACACACTGGTGTGCTCTTTAGAACATTGGAGTTCTTCCAATAAGTTCCAGCAGGCTGTACACTAAGAGTTGCAATGCTGCCGTCCACATTTCAAAGTTCCCAATCACATTTTGGAGTCAGAAATGATAGTTTAAAGTTCTTTAACACAGATCGACATTGCTTTTCATTTCCATCCTTATTCTTTCCCCCATTTATTAATCCATATGAATTATCGGCAATTTTTTTCTTGGTGGTTCTTCAGCACAGATGTTCAAAAAGTCCTTCTTCTTCTAAAAATGTTTCTGGTGCTTCATATTCTTACATATAGACCAGTTGCATGAAGAAAAGCCCAAACTGCCTTAATATGATATGGGCCTTAGAATCCTGTTTTATTATCTAATCCGATATCTTCACGTTAAAATGCAGTTGAAAAATCCATCATTATTGCAGCTCGTAATGCACATGCAATATGTCACTGAATCTGTGCATGATTAAATTATCATGCAGTAAATTTGTGGTTATGAAATATTCCAGGACTTATCTCCACAATTTAGCAGCCCTGTGGCCTCCACGTCGGCAAAAGGACAGGATTTGTGTGAAAAACATTTTAAACACTTAAAAACATCTTACTCGTCGTTAATGTTGGTCAGTAATTGTATTCTTGTGTGCTTTCAGTGGATGAAATCCACAGGTCTCGTTTTGTACATTTGTTTTGTTTTGTTATTTTAGCTACCCATCAATTTCAGAATGTTTGAAAATAGGATTACCTACAACTTGGTTCCCAATATATCAAACTACTTGTAGGCTGTGGGTTAATTTCTGCCTTAAAAAAACATTGAAAACTCAGTAGCCCAGCCTAATAAAAATAAATTATTACATTGCAGGCAAGGTATACCATATAATGTAGCTCCTGATCTAAACGAATAAAAAGAATGAAATATCCATATGAATGTATACAATTAATTTGCTGTATAAGCTGAACATGTGGTTATGGAATGCTGTGCACTCGCCATGTGTTCGTCTGTCTGTCTGTGTGTCTCTAAATGTGTTAGATGACTAGATAGTGACTAAAAACAGTGGATAATTAATGAATAATAATTGGAACAAGTGCATTTCAACTGTACAAGTCCTCTGGCCATGTGTGTGGCCGCCCATCTATCTCCCTTGATGTGTGTTCTATCTGCCTTACATGCCTTTGATCTGAGGCAGAGGAGGAAAAACACTACCCCCTTAACATCCATTCAAACACTCATTCAGAACATGCTCACTACAATTTAAACCATTTTCTGCAACTTTTCTTCCATAGGTAGTGAATTGACACTGCAGATCAGAATCGGGTAAGGCAGTACAAATCATAGGCAGAAGCACTGGGAACTCATCGCCGGATTAAAGAAATACTGAGACACTGGAGTTTATTGGGAAATTCAGTTCTTGTCGTTCCCCATTCGTTTTATGACAACCCCGTACGACAGGGGGCGCTGTAGTCAGGTACGCTAGGTTGCTCCGCCTTTTCTCCACTTGGCTTTCACTAAACTACGGATCGCGATGACTGCTGGAGTCGGAGTCACTTATCCGAATTTAAAGGGGTTCTATGCCTTAACATTCAGCGGCGGTTGTATTTTCCGAACTGCGCTCGGCTGCAGCGCAAATTAGCACACAGACGTCGCAGACCGCCGGACTCCACACTGTCCACGCCGGGCCTGTTTTTTACTCAGCGGCATTTCTGTCCGATTGCGCTTCCGCCATGTTGAACTGAATCAAGTTGTGTGAGTGACTGCTGGGACCTGAAGTGACAAGCCCTAGAAATCGAACTAGACAGGGTTAGGGGGCTGTTACCGCGCCGGTGACGCAGGAAAAACACCCAGAAGCAGAGGGAAGCCGTAGGAATTAGACCCTGTTCGTAACAGGTTTGTGTGTCCTCCGAAACTGTCAGCGACATAGGCCACGTTTATGTAATACACGACGACACCACCGCTCACTGCTGGACGTAGCCCGTGAATAGAGGAGGAAGTCATATCAAATTCCTGGTGAGTTGTTAGCCAACTAGCTCGGTGCGCTGGCTGGTGATTGTTAGCCGACTGCTGCTAGCATTATCGTCAGCTGGTGGTGGATGCAAGGTAACATAACTGCATTTGGCTCACTGTTGTCATTCAGTCACCAACTGGGTCATCTCCCTTAGTGGCTGTTCATTTAGCTTTTATCGGTGTCAACGCCGGCAAAGTGCAATTATCAATCTTATCAATACGTGATGGTTCATTAGCTCACCCCGCTGGATTTCCCAGAAGCCAAGCTAGCTTCGCTTAGCTAGCTGCCTTACAGATTGTTCTCGGCAGCGGAGGAAGATTCCCTTCAAACGTATCATGTTTACTAGTTACTGAAATGTACTTACTCTCTCTCACCGTGGTCATTCATATTTCCATTAATAGTGGCTTCGTTTAAATCACATCGCTGTTACATTTTTTTATTGTGACTCGGGGCTCATGGTGTTGTATTTTAAGTGTGTTTTGAGTGAAGTTATATGTCACCGTTAGATGTTACAGGTCAGATAAATTCCAGGAAATAGACGACTCCCCTGTCAGTAACACATTTAATGCTATCGTCAGTAGTCGGCTATGTTATCCTATTCTGGAGGCTGGGAATACCGCAGAGCGACGTAAGAAGCCCGATCACAAAGTAGTAACGTTATATATGGGAAACTGATTTAGGTGTCGAGTCAATTCTGCAAAACGTCCTAGTCAAAATACAATATTTAGCTCAGTATACGCTCGGGCTAGCGGCTCCCCAACTATCACTGTTTATGTGACTTGCTCCTCGTTAGCACAGTGGACGGCCGTCATCGTTTGTTAATATTAACGCCGGATAACGTACTGGTGGATTAAACATGACTTTTAGTTATAAGCCAATTTCTCTGTGCACTTAAGTTTGTCAGTTTTACTACCCAAGCTTTGTTGGACAAGTGAAACGTCAGGCCCGACTGAATAATGAGGCCTGCGTGCCGTAGTGGGCTTTGGACGAGGCCTTCACAGCTCTGCTGTCTGTCTGGGCGGATCGCCTGGTAGGCTAACCTAATGTTAGTTAGTTGCCGCAGCTAGCTGGCTAGCTGCTTGTGATAACTGAGTAAACAGGCAGGTAACGACTGTAAAGGTGCTGTGTGCATCAGCAGATACGTAATGTCACAGTATTCTGCATTTGCTCATGCACTGTCTTAATAGTTATGATGGTTCTTGAGCTTTTCACCGTCTATAAACTGGTGTCGAAATAACAACCAACGTCAAGGTTCCGAAGCCGGTTCAGTCCAAAAGGCCGCACTTGTATCAATTTGTTTCAAAGGCTTCTGTTGTTACCGTGTATGTGTTGGGTTTTTACGCTGCTTATAAGACATGCAATGCTTTTGGTGCGTCATGAAAATCATCCACCCTCTCCCCATCTAGTTGTCGTTTAGTGAGTTGGTGGTTTTACTGTTGGTTGCCACAAATACACAATGTGACATGAAGCCCAGGGCTTGTTTTTAATAATGGCTGTAATGTACTGTCTATTCTGACAGCTAAAGCCTTAACTGCTGAAGCTGAAAACAAGTGTTACTACTGTCCACCTGTAAAATAGGAAATACACTAGTTTCACTACCCTTATCTAGGCTGTATGGGGGGGGGGACACATTTGAGATGTAGCAAATATTTTCACCAACATCTCATGAAAAATCAATGCATACTCACTAAATAGTCATTTGGTGACCAAAAGACAAATCTGCTAAATGGTATTCTTATGTGATCTTGCTGTTGCCTTAAGCTGTAACAGCCATTTTGTCACCCAAAGTACAGAAAAGGGGCAATTTTTTATTGTTGAATTTTGGACTGTCTTGTATGTGTCTCACATTTTTGCATATTCATCAGTCTCTCTACATCAAGTCTGGCATTACTCACCGTTGGTTGTTGATCTGGTAAAGTTTGAGTAATGCTTGGAAATAATGCAAGTGGACCAGTATAAATTAGGAGACATTTGAGTAATATACTCATAAAACCCTGTCCTTTAAAGCTTGGTTGGTTTTTGTAATGTAATTGTCAGCTTGACTGAAGCTTTCAGTTTGTTGTACAGCATTAAGTATGTCTTGATTAGTTGTGTTCCATATATAATGGTTAGCAGCAGCACCTTATTGTCCTCATCACAACAATCACTGGGGAGTTTCTGGAGCAATGCCAGTCTGTGAAAGTGATGTTACAGTTTCCCTCCTTGATTTGAGAAGCTTTAGCACATACTCTGAAACCCAAGTGTCAAGTTCATAGATAGGAAGACATTTGCAATTGGCTAATTTGTGGCTTCCTGCAAATCACATCACATTTTCCCCATTGTTTTTTTATTGTTGTCCAAAGGTAAGCTTTGGAGTTTGTAAGTATCACAAACTCATAAACAACCTCATCCAATTTTCTCATAATAGTTCCAAATTTTATCATGGCAGTGTATCCATAGGCCTTTAATTGCATTATAGTCCTATGTGTCTGTGACATCAGAATCTATTCATTTTATTTCTGCACTCTTTTTGCCTTTATGTGGGATGACGCTACATTTCACTTGTTACCATGTTTTGGGGTTTTCTTAGTTTTAATGTTGATCCTTATTGGTTGTAATTATTACATTGCATATGCCAAGATTTGATGAGGTCATTTGGTACAACCGAACAATCGGTCAATAACTTTATCTAATATTTTATTTTTAGATGTTTTTTCCTCTTTATTTGACTGTCATGACTTAGACAGACGACACCCCTGTGGTTCCCAGTTTCCAGTAGACACTTGGTGCGTGACACATTAAATAAACGTTTCTCAGCCTAAATCAGTCCATAGCAGTTGCTGCTTGTACTATCCTTCTAAAGTATAGCACCATGAGGTTGTTATTCTTTAAATGTGATATACAGTCAGTAAAAATTTGTATAAAATTTTGAAATCATTATGTAAGTTTGGTCTAATTTTGCTTTACTTATTAAATAATGATTCAGTCTAATGATGCACTGTACAGTACTTACGGCTTATTCATTGAGAATGGAAACTGGATCAGTTTTTTTTATCAGCTGATACCCAAGGCTCAAGTATCAATTTTCTGGAGTGAAAAATGGGATCAACGTATCCCTTGTTCTTGCCCTATATAGCATGTAGACATTACTATTATTTTTAAATAACATTGCTTCAGTTTTGATCAGCATGGCTTGGTTCATTATAGCCAAGCCACGTCTTACCTTCACGTTAAATTTTTTGGTTTTGCCCAGAAATACTTGTGCAAGTTCAGCTTAAATACATGTAAAAACATTTTATTTGCTTGTGTTTTCACCAGCTGACTTTTTTTCCAGATACAAAAGTGACCCAATTTAGCACAGACTCGCCTCTAATTTCATGATGACGGAACTTTCCTGACTACATAACAGCGTAGTAGACCCTCAAATAAGCAGCTCTATGTAGTGAATCAATTTGGAATCAAAAATTGACTTTTAATCTACTCTTGACCCAAGGGTAGATTGAAGAGTTGAATCGTGAGATTCTGACATTCACACCTCTAGTAGAAAATGGTTTCCTTTTCCAGTTCTCATCATTTACTTTTGCAAGTTAAATTTTGTGATTAAACAATGTAGACAAAATGACAAAACCAAGACATGGATTCAGCGAAGAGATTATGAATTAGCACAATCTTTAACTAAATATACCAGTTGATCTGGCAAGACTTAGAATCAGATAATATGCATTAACAATATTTAAAGTAGTGTTTTCCCCTTTACATGTACATCTAAGACTGTATGTTCAGTGTTTTTCAGTTATTAAAATGTATCTGCACTAAAATTGAAACAAAAATACTGATGCTGTCATCCAGTTCTCTATCTGCTGTGACAAGAAAAATGTTGTGGGACTTAAGTTAAGCACAGCTTGTTGTTATTATTGTAAGGCTAGAGAGACTGGTGGTGCCACGAGCTACTGCAGTGTCTCCAGGTTGGTTAATTTACTCAGTCTTGCGAAGAGATGTAGAAATATTTTGTTAGAGTATTTGAATTTATGAACTCAGACAATGTCTATTGTTGCTCTTTCACACAGCAGCTGCAGGCAGCACAGACCCATAGATAGTCATTGTGAGAGGCACGAGACACAGGTTTAGGCTCGGGTACAGGATGCAGGAGGCAGGTCATAAACATGCTCTCTGTCAGTGCCGTGGGCATTTACCTGCTGTTTTTACACATTGGCTCATTTAGACATTATGTTGACTGACAAAGGCAGCTGGCAGGGCAAAGTCCTTAAATGTTCACTTTGGACATTTTTGTTCGCACATACTGCTCTAAGTTTAGCAACGATCGGGGTTACAGTACATTTTTGCAACCGGCTTTATGTATGTTGCATCATTTTTGACCTTTGAAACTTCTTCATGGCAATTAGCATTCCGGTCCAAGATCCATATCTTGAATTGTAAATGTAAAACTAGAGGGAGCACCTACAGAGTGAAAGCTGCTGCCAAAGCCACTCAATTTCCCACACTGTCTCTAGAAAATCATGGCCAAATCGAGATAATAATGCAGCTTACCTCGTCAGGTGTGCCAAGTTCTGTTTGTTTGGTACGTTGAAAGAGAATGTGGTTAGTTAACAAGCAGAGACCAATTTGTAATTAGTTGTTTTCATCGGTAATCAATGCAGCACAACATTATATTATTTATTGTATTATGAGGAGCTTAATGACCAGCTGATAATTCTGACCTTTACCCCTCACCCTGTTTCCAGGTTATGCAATGGTCTCAGCAGCACATCCAGATCTCCAGGTGCTTGTGTCCCTCTCTCGTGTGTTCCGGCTCTCTTCCCTCTGCTATACAGCTGAGGTGGCTGTGATTTCCCACCTGGCCAGCGCTCCCTAAGAGGCCAAGATTGCCAAGATCTGCCCTGTGGCGAACATGACAGCCACCACGCGTGGCTCTCCAGTGGGGGGCAATGACAGCCAGGGCCAGGGCCAGGCACCTGATGCTCAGAGCCAACCCCCACTGCCACAGAACCAGGTCAGCATCCTCTTTCCAGCAAAAATTCTCCATGCAACATGAACCCACCACATCTTTATTCATTTTCTTTGAATATTTAATTCTTTCCTAATGCATGTGTTTTTAAGATTAGTCATCCTATCTGAGTGTACATGCTTTAAATTGAATAAGAAGGGACAGTGTGGTTCAAACTCTCTCCATTTTTGTTAGGTTACACACTCCAGTGCAGTTTTTGCAGATGTACTGCTTATACCTAACTGCACACAGGTGCTCAAGGGGATGAAAAGGGAGGGGAGGAGGCAGCGGAAAAGCAGAAAGAAAGGGAATGAAGAAGAGGCATCAATGAACAGAGTCTCTTGAGTGATGGAGAAAGGGTGTGTGTGTGTGTGTGTTTGTGTGTGCATACGCAGGCCTGTGTTGGTTAGAGATGAGCGGTGGTAAGACGTGAGAGGCAAGCTGCCTATGTAGGTCAGCCAAGCCGAAGGAGCCACACACCCCCGCATTTCATATTGCTCATTTATGCATCTCTTTTGAATATCTGTAACTGTCTTTAGTCCCATATACATGGTTGCTAAGACCACCATTGATGCTCAAGGGGAGATGAGCCTTTGCGAAAGAAACGGTCACAGTGATGCTTAAAAATACATTCATATATGTTTACATTTGTTGTTGTTTTTAACTCTCTGACACCCATTATTTCTGTGTGACAGCACTGTTTCAGAGATACTCCCACATGCTGACATTTTTAAACAACCATGTCAACAGTTTCCTCTTGTTTACCCCAGCCAGATGCAGAGGAAAATAGCATTACTCTAACTGAACAAAATTATGGGACCGAGCATTTGACTGGCTTTCGTTTATGGGCATTTCAGGAGAGACACCTGCTCTTTATATAAGCATGTATACACAGTTCATGATGAGAACAATAGAAACCCTACCCAACACACAATTTTAAGCCTGACCTTAGTAACAAGTGTATATTACTACAATAAAATTTTGACTTGCCTGGCAATTCAGTAAGTCAGTTTTGCCTTGATCTTCATCTTTTTGACTCATTGTTCCAAATGTGGTTAGTTTTCTAGCAGCTCAATGAAAGACTGGTTTGTGATGTCTGTTTTTCCATAGATTTAGATCAAGTTTGCTGGAATTTATGCACATTCAACCGAAGAACTAAAAAGGCAGTTTGATACATCAAGCTAAGTAATAGAATTTTGTTTGCTAGTGCATCAGTTTTTACTTATTGGAAATGTTTTTTTTAGCTCGTTTTAACACCTTGTCAGAAATACTATTATTGGTTTATTACCTCCACCAAGGAGGTTATGTTTTCCCCAGTGTTGGTCTGTCCGTCTCTGTTAGCAAATTAACTCAAAAAGTTATGGACTGATTTCGATTAAACTTTCAGGAAAGTTGTGTCATTGGACAAGGAACAGATGGATAGATTTTGGCGCTGATCCGAAACGCTGTCTTGATACAGTTTTTTATCATAATATGCCAAAGCACTTGCTGCAAAGCCTGTTCCCGTGACACGCATGCAGCACTACATTCATTTATGTGCATGTGCTGCTACCTTTCAGCAATTTAATGGTACTGCCTTTCATTACCTCGACCAAGGAGGTTATGGTCTTGCCGGCGTTTGTTTTTGTCTGTTAGCAAAATAACTCAAAAAGTTATGGACGGACTTTGATGAAATTTTCAGGAAAGGTGTGTGATGGGACAAGGAGCAGATGATTAGATTTTGGTGCTGATCTGGGATCACCATCTGGATCCAGGAATTTTTTTGAAGGATTCTTTATCATTGCTTGGCAGAGCAGAACTAGAAGCACTCTCTGAGTGCTTCTAGTTTTAGTAGTGCGATGCAGCTGCATGGATCAAGAGAGATTCTCTGATTTTCATTATGTGATTTTTCCAGACGTCATCTCCTAACTCATCTAATGAGAACTCTCCAGTAAGCCCACCAGATGAACCGGGTCAGGGGGATGGGACCCCTCAGCTGGAAGAGGAGGAGCCAGCTTTCCCTCACACTGACCTAGCCAAGTTGGATGACATGATCAACAGGTATTTTCCCACATGCTCACACAAAGAATGCTTTCTGTTAAGCATTGCACTTTTGCATTTTCCAGTGGAAAATAGCAAATGTTAATGTTAAGCAGTATTCAGGCTGCAAAGTGTCTGAGTCTGCTCAGCCTGTGTTGCTTGACGGTGAATATTCAGCTTAATGTGGATATTTATCTTAAAGATGGATGATTTTGTTTAAATGGAAGTCTGTCTTTGGATAATGTCTACCTTCAGTTTAATGAATTAATCTTTTTATCTCTGTTACATTAATTACTTTCCTAGACATTTTACTTAGATGTGTTGTCAGGGTGGCAGGTACACAGAATTTGTCAGCTTTTTTAAAAAAGTTGCATTTGCCAATTTTCAGTAACAATATTTCTGAGAAAAATATGTTTGATGCATTTATTGTCTGGTGCATGGCTGTTTTTACTAATACTAGGAATTAATAAAAAGGTATAGAATCACAACTTTTATTCCCTTTTATTCCTGTGCGTTTTCTTGCAGGCCTCGTTGGGTTGTTCCAGTTTTGCCAAAAGGAGAGTTAGAAGTTCTCTTGGAAGCTGCTATAGACCTGAGTAAAAAAGGTAAAATCCTGCAGTTACTAACACACAGTACAGTTACAGTATCTGAGATGCTTTCTGTATTATAATCATCATAATTTAGAGTGAAAATTTGTTTTGCGGTACCCTACAAATGAGAAGGGGCTCTTTGATCCTGATTTTAAGAAAGACCTCTCCCTGCTACTGGACACACTGAGTTGGTTGCAACTTCATCTCGTCTTTCTAACTTTATCTTGTGCTAAATCTTGTAGCAAACTGGCCTGAGCATGTGGCTGACGTTGACATGCTTCACCCATGGGATACATTTTATTGACAGTTTCAGTAACTGCAAGGATTGCTTTTAACATGATTGATTTCATTTATTTATCACCGCATCCATACTATTCTGTGCCAACCAATTTATGCTCTTGGGATGCCAGTCAAAACAATGTCTTTGTGTGCTGTCCTTCACCCTTATCCACACAAACAGCTTGTACCTCCCCCCTCACCTGACCCTCTGCTCCCCATCATACGAGGCATTCAGGGAATGTCTCAGTCCCAATCAGGAACTCTGGGCTTTTATCTCTGATGTAAATGTGTGCCTCTGTGAAAATTTGTACCTTGTGTTTGAGTGATGCTTCATAAATGTGCTTGTCTTGTATTTAGCTTTGTAAGAAAAATATTTTTGCCTTTCATTTTACATTGTGTCTAATTTTATATGTATGGGGGTGTCTTTCTTTGCAGGACTGGATGTGAAATGTGAGGCATGTCAGAGGTTTTTCCGGGATGGTCTGACCATCTCCTTCACAAAGATCCTGACAGACGAGGCAGTCAGCGGCTGGAAATTTGAGATTCATGTGAGTCTTCATTTTTGCTGTGTATTTCCATACAAAAACAATGGCTGCTGAGGGCCAAAGCATCTCGAAAAAGGCTTTACTTGTTGGGCTATTGTGCATGCATTTAATGTCGCATGATTTAAATGTCAAATAAATGAATAATAACATCTCAATTTTGGAGTTAAAGCCTGCCTAACAGGGTATTTTGACATCGCTTATCTAATTCAATGCATGCATTCTTCAGATGTGAGTTATTTGCTCAGTTTTTGTTGAGCTGGGGAAAACAGTCAACAGTGGCTGTGATCAATGACCTGTTAGACCTGTTAGAAGCAGCAGAAGCTGGCTTTTTGTGCACTGTTAAGGAGTTTGAGCTCTGGAAACTTTTCATGATAAACCAGTAAAACAAATAAGAGTAAGAATGTGTTTTTTTTTTTTTTTTTTTTTTTTGCTTTTGTCACCTTTACTTCAAATGATGTTGACTTATGTTGATTAATCTTACAATTATACCTCACATTTTACTGTCTTCACTACTGAAAATGCTGTGAAAGAAAAATCCTTTTTGGAAATCTCATGAGTCGACCAGTCTCATTGATTACTCATATCTGGTAACCTCAGACCTGCAAACCACTCAAGCCATACATGATGGGCAGTAACGATGGTATTGGGGTGGACTTGTGTGTTTCCACCATTTAAAAAGAGATTGTATTAAAGGCAATTGCAACTGCAGATAAGAATGGCCGTACCGAGTGACACACACCTGACATGTTCTTTCTGATGCTTTCGTTTTAAGGTTTCAGACAGATTTGCTACCTTCCCTGTGGAACTGTTGCCTGTGGCAGAAACACAAACTGTATATGCCTAAAACACTGTTTGTTAACATGAATTCCCCTTTATGAAACCAGAAAGGATCATAATGTTTTCCTATTTGGCCAGCAGGCCTTTGAATTCTTGCTGCTTTTCTCTGTCTGTCTTGTCATCTAACTGTTTAAATGTCTCTCCTCCCGCCCCTCTACAAAACCCCTTGCTCCTCAGAGGTGTATCATAAATAACACACACCGGTTGGTGGAGTTGTGTGTGGCCAAGCTCTCTCAGGACTGGTTCCCTCTACTGGAGCTTCTGGCCATGGCCACGAACCCTCACTGCAAGTTCCACATCTACAATGGCACACGGCCCTCTGAGACCGTCCCTGCTGGAGCCCAGCTGGCTGACGATGAGCTCTTTGCCCGACCACCAGACCCACGATCTCCTAAGGTGAGTGCCTGTAATAGCCCCTTTTCCACCAACGTTACCAGGAACTTTCATTACCAGGAACAAATTTACCTGGTTAAATAAGTTTCTGGTAATTGGTGTAGTGATTTGCATTTCCACCATACCTCAAAGTTCTTGAATGTTGTTGATGATGTACAGTGAAAACATTTGTGTTTGTTTCTCAAAACCAGTTTTATGTTAATAAACAATTACAGACATGTGGAAGGGGGTTGTAAAGATGCTTCTGTGAGATGGTGGGAGTGATAAACAAGCTTCAAAATAGTTTTACTGACATCACTGTGAGCTGCATCAGCCAGAGGTCTTGTAATTACCCTGGTAAAATTCATAGGGTGGAAAAGAGCCGAGTTTCACATGAAGATTGTACCCTTGCAATAATGATTGCTATGTCTTTTCCCATTATTTAAACTTTCCAGGTTTTACTTTCACTTTAAATTGTCCTTCTTTCTTTATAATTACTCTCTGGAATGCATTTTTAACAATTTGGATTGTGCATGTTATTACTTACCAAATTTACTTATGCTACATGACGATCATTTTTGCTGTGTTGAAAATATACAATCATCTTGACGGAAAGAATCCACAGGGTTCTGGAGGCGACTCATCCCATCATTCTTCCTTGTTGTGAAAATCTATAAAATGACATTTTAGTTTTACCCTTGGGGCCATTTTGAGGCAAAGACAGCTCCTCTTTGTAGTAGTCTGATACTGACACATATGGAACTTACAGTCTGTTAGACACTTAGTGCTTGTCAGAAAGCAGATTGTATGAAAGAGAAGGTGGATACACCAGGGAACAGGAATTGTATAGTGAAAGTGTGATAAATAAAGCGTGGGCATAGGGTCAGTGTGTGAACACTGCTGCTGCTGCTGCTGCTGCTGCTGCTGCTGCTTGCCTGTCTGCCTTTGTTGGCAGGGGGCCCAGAACTACTAAGGGTTCCACTGTGCAACTATTAAGGCAGATACTGGCATTGGCGTCTCTGTCTTTTCTTTAATAAATCTGGCATCCAATCAGTAATTATCAAACATTTAACTGCAGCGCAGGGTACATGTTTTTCATGAGATTCACATAATTTAGTGGCTAAAAAAAAAGAACATTTTAAGTACCTCCCCCATGGCCTTGTGTCTCATGCTCTGATGTGACAAGAGTGAGGGTAAAATATCTGAATATTCTTTTATCTTGTTTAATGTTTCTCATTTTCTATTCACAGGGCTGGTTGGTGGATTTAATAAACAAATTTGGCACGTTAAACGGGTTTCAAATATTGCACGATCGCTTCATGAGCGGCCAAGCACTGAACGTCCAGATTATCGCTGCACTTATCAAGTGAGATTGTTCTCTCTTCTACACCACATTATTGAGCTTTTCTTTACATGTGCTTACAGAGTGTTCTTTTTAAAATGGTCAGTTAGCTGATTTTTTTTTTGTTCTCTTCTTTACAGGCCTTTTGGCCAGTGTTATGAGTTCCTCACATTGCACACGGTAAAGAAGTACTTCCTTCCAGTCATCGAGATGGTTCCTCAGTTTCTAGAGAATCTAACAGACGAGGAGCTGAAGAAAGAGGCAAAGAATGAAGCCAAAAATGACGCACTGTCCATGATAATCAAATCCCTAAAAAATCTGGCATCTCGTGTACCAGGGCAGGAGGAGACCGTGAAGAATTTAGAGATTTTTAGGTTAAAAATGATTCTTAGGTGAGTGAAAATTAAATCATGTCCTTATTTGAACTATTGTTGTTGATGTTTCCCTTTTTTTTTAATCCAGATTTGAACAAATTTAACACTCAATTTTTGTCACTAGGTTATTGCAAATTTCTTCTTTTAATGGAAAAATGAATGCACTAAATGAAGTTAACAAGGTGATCTCCAGTGTGTCTTACTACACTCATCGACATAACCCAGAAGAGGAGGAGTGGCTGACTGCAGAGCGCATGGCGGTAAACTTACCACAGGCCCTATATTTTTGTACTCCATTTGAAAAAAAATGTCATTTCTCTAGAATCAACTTCACTCTGTGTTGCTTCATACTACCTTTAGGAATGGATCCAGCAGAACCACATCCTTTCCATTGTGCTCAGGGACAGTTTGCACCAGCCACAGTATGTCGAGAAACTGGAGAAGATCCTTCGCTTCGTTATCAAAGAGAAAGCTCTTACAATGCAGGATCTGGATAACATCTGGGCTGCACAGGTACTTGACAAGATTTTCATTAACCACTGCCATGCCCGTTAATGTTCAACGAGTCTGAAAATGAACTTAGACGTCTAATGAGGCCTGTTGAAATGACACCACTCCTTTGTGTCATCAATATTTACGTAATAACATTGCAAGTTGTTTCTTTTATTTCCATAGTCTGGGTAGGCTGTTGACTAAAATATGCAAAGTTGGAAAAGGTCGTCCTGTGTAGGTATTTCTTCAAAATTTAACTATGCAGTGTTAAATGAGATTTATATTTTAAAAAAAGAAAATGAGAATATCCAAATAACTGGCATGACAAGTCATAGTTCACGTCTATGTAACTGACACAGTTGTTGTGTAGTGCAAACAAACAAACTGCTGGAAATCCCTGACAGTGCTGATGAGCCTGGTGGTGCGTTTTTCAAAAGTTTTGTTGACTCTGTACACATCTGCAGGCTGGTAAGCATGAGGCTATTGTGAAGAATGTACATGACCTTCTGGCCAAGCTGGCATGGGACTTCTCACCTGAGCAGCTTGATCACCTTTTTGACTGCTTCAAGGCAAGTAACGTTTATAATTGAGCCAGCCTCTTTCCATTCAGTTCTGCGTTAAGGGCCTTTCAGTTGGGTTCTTAAATCACAACATCATACTGTTTCAGCATTTACCTTAACCTCTGGACCTGGCTGTTCCCTCTGTGCAGGCAAGCTGGACAAATGCCAGCAAAAAGCAGCGCGAAAAACTGCTGGAACTTATCCGTCGCTTGGCTGAGGACGATAAGGACGGCGTAATGGCTCACAAAGTCCTCAACCTGCTGTGGAACCTGGCACACAGTGACGACGTACCTGTAGACATCATGGACCAGGCTCTCAGTGCTCACATCAAGATACTGGATTACAGTTGCTCACAGGTACGTACAGGAGGTGATTTAGGTAACTGCCATGCAAAACAACTGACAAAAAAGCCGATTAAACAAATGATTGATGTTGAATTTTCACTCGCAGGACAGAGACACTCAGAAAATTCAGTGGATAGATCGCTTCATAGAGGAACTGCGAACCAATGATAAATGGGTGATCCCTGCCCTGAAGCAAATCAGAGAAATATGTAGCCTCTTTGGAGAAGCTCCTCAAAACCTTAGGTAAGGCCGTGGTGAAAGCCCATTAACTACATTGCAAAAATACAAAGGATTGTCATGCTGCAAAGTATGAAGGTTGGCTTAGTTTTAAGGTTTTAGTCCAAGTTTATAGTGAGTACTTTGTTCTTTTTAATTTTCATGAACTGACATGTCAATTATAATGCTTTGTGCCCAACACTTTAAGTTCCCTTAATGTTTGGTGTCAACCAATTAACTATCAGTACTAATCAAGAAGGTTGAGCACTACACCAAATATTTACAAATTTTCCTACTGATCTTAAAATTCTTTCACTAAGCCAAACTTTGCTTCCAACCAGCACACTGTGTCTGTTTCAGTATTTTCAGATAGCACTTTATACTGTCTTTGGTCATGAGACCCCATGAATGAAGCTTTACAGATGGTTAACCACAGTTCATTTTAGTTATGATTATTTAAGTGCAGGGATTTTACACTGAAATGAGCTGAAAGGTGCAGTTTCCCCTGTTCAGTGAAAACTGATTTGGGATAATGTTGTTCATTGTCATTGGAAATTGTTTTGACGTAGTGGTTTTTTTTTTCATAGTCACTGTAGAAAATATGTAGTATACATGCCTGTTGTTTTTCAGAAAGAAAATGCCAATTAACATACAAACGAACTTAGTGGGGTAAGTTGAGCGCTAATGCCAGGGTTCTACCTGTTTCTGTGTTGTATCAAGTCTAACTGTCTCTTTAATGTATTTATAATGTATATTGTATAAAATGTAAACCTTTGCCATGGGTCTGCTCAAGCAACTCTTTCTTGGGTGCCATCTCAAATGACTGCTCATTTGAAGCCGCTGCTCAAAGTCTTGCACATGTACAAGCCAGCAAAGCAAGAGAAAGACGGTACACCTTCATTCTAACTAATAGCTAAGCTCGTGGCTATAAATGTTGGGACGTTGCACGGGAACATGAAAATAAATTAAAAACAATGTGTTAACAATCACAATAACAACTCATAGTTGATAGTGTCATCATGTCAACTCATAGATTTTAAGGTATTATGATTAGTCATGTATGTCATTTCAGTGTGATTGGCAGTAAACAATTATCAAGTGCATTTAGACACTATGTCATGTGCACACACAGTTTTAAGGTTCAGATGTGGGTACGAATTTTATTTGTATTCCTGAACCAGCTTCATTTCTGAAGCTTGGTTTCTCAGTAATGAGCATGAGCCCAGTGCGTCCACAGAATAGTACTCAAAACTAGTTTGTTGTGCAGCTACTGAAACCTCCTTTGAGATGGAGCCCGATTTTTTTTTCTGATGCTAGCGCCTTTCAGCTCAATGCAAGTCAATACCAGGGGTATTTTGTGCCTTTGACTCACTTATCCTACCATTAATTTAGATTTATGACTGGAGAAGTATTCTCTAGAATGTTTTAGTATCTTTTTAATTTCCAAACTACAAAAGCCAGACAATCATTCTTGATTTTTAAGTTTGGTTCTCAGAGCCAAAAACATCATACAGTGTGGAAACAAGGCATGAAATACCCTTTATTGATATGAATCCCTCTGCAAGTTATTCTATGACATTCATATATACAGTACACAGAAAAATCAGTAAGCTGCTTTCTTTATGTATTGATAGAAAAGAGTGAGAAATCAGTTGTGATTTTGTTTCTCTAATCGGAAATTGTGTTGCTAAAGGTGTTTATAGTCAACTTCATTCACACTTTGTTTTTTATTTTCCTGCTTTATTTATTTCCAGTCAAACCCAGAGAAGTCCTCATGTGTTTTACCGGCATGACCTGATCAACCAGCTGCAGCATAATCATGCTCTGGTGACCCTGGTGGCTGAGAACCTCTCGGCCTACATGGAGACCATGAGGCAGTTCTCAAAAGGTACTTTGTCAGGGCAAGAAATGCTTCAGTGTGTTAGGCAGACAGTTCATTTTCATGGACGCAGCAGCTGGATGAGGGATGATGTCTGACTGGACATATGTGTGGTTTTACAGAGGAACAAGCTGAGTTCGACCCCCAGACGGTCAGGCCAGGAAGCCGCTACAGCCATGTCCAGGAAGTACAGGAACGGCTCAACTTCCTCAGGTATATTCAATCAACCGGAGTGTGACACTTTCCCATTTGAGACCACAGCAAATATATCTTTCCTTTAATTTACTCCAGTTTAACTCAAGGAAATCATCTATAGTAAATTCTCTAGAGCCACCAAGTCACCATAATTCTCATGCAAAGAACAAATTGAGGTAATGATTTAAAAACTAATTTTCTGGAAGCTGGAATGTCAGTATTTAAATGAAGTAAAAAAAAAACGCCCTTTTCATTTCAATTTCCTTTGTTATGTATATAACTGAATTATAGACAATATTCAGGCATTGTTATATAAAAGTGCAGAATATATGGCACTATTTTTTTTTTTAAGAGTGACGGGAGTACTATCAGCTTTATATACTCAGTCACATACAGTGATGTGAGTTCCACAGTATCTCCAGTCTTGTCTCTTGCCACTAAGATGCTTGACTGAAGTACCTTGTTCAAGGACAACTGTGGATAATTACAAAGTCACAGGCGCTACTGAGTGACTTCACTCCAGCAGATATGATGCATGTCTGGGACTGACTCTGACCTTCACAAGCATGTTTCTCTAATCTCCAGGCCGCTGGTGTCCTTTATTGACTTTGTTGCTTGTTTCTTTGTCAGGTTTCTGCTAAAGGATGGCCAGTTGTGGCTCTGTGCCCCTCAGGCCAAGCAGATCTGGAAGTGTCTGGCTGAGAATGCAGTGTTTCTCTGTGACCGTGAAGCTTGCTTCAAATGGTACACTCTCATTTGATCTCCCCTTGCCTTTGGTTTGAATCAGTTATCTTACTTTTGTTCATTAGCTGACTTGTCATGTTCTGAATACTGTGTTAATTTCCTGCCACTCAACAGGTACTCCAAACTAATGGGTGATGAGCCAGACCTGGACCCCGACATAAATAAGGACTTCTTTGAGAACAACGTTCTGCAGTTGGACCCGTCTTTGCTGACAGAGAATGGTATGAAGTGCTTTGAGAGGTTCTTCAAGGCTGTCAACTGCAGGGAGGGCAAGCTGGTAGCAAAGCGCAGAGCTTACATGATGGATGACCTGGAACTAATTGGCTTGGACTACCTCTGGAGGGTGAGTTTTGTTGCAGGAGACACTCAGCAACATGTTTTTGCATATTTGGGGAGAGAGGCAGATGCAGAGTTCCCCCTTTAGCCACTCTCAGGGCCACTTTAAAGTCTAAATTCGAGATGCACTGAAAATCTGCCCACCGAAAATGGCCAAAATATGCATTTTTCATTTTCGGCCGAAAGGTTTTCGGCCAGCACGTGGCTGTCTGGGTTAGACCCAACCAGTGTGTCACCAACTTAGCGAGTTTGTTGGTGAGTATTCCGACGCTTCTAATGACTCCTTTTTTTTAAAAAAAGTGATGAGCGACAAATCTTCTAGTGTTATTAGAGACTTTTGGAGACCAATGAAATGATACGTGAAAGCTTGTATCCTTCTCAAGGTCTTGAGATGGGGTCAAAAGTGTGAATGACTGGATGTGAATTATGAAGCAGCCTCCCATGCACACCAAGCACGATGCAAAGCAACTAATTCATAATGAGGACAAGGGAAAAAATATCACATCTGTCTGCACACACACACGCTGCTGCTGTTTTGTCCGACTGTTGCAGCTCGGTGCGGGGCCGGTAAAAATTATTTGGAAGCTTCCCCCCAATGCACTTGGTCCCCTCCACGTAATGCATGATCCCATGTGCAGAGCAAATGGGCATAATAATTTCTTTTGTGGTTTTGGTTTTCGGCCAAGTAATTCCTCATTTTCGGTTTTTGGTTTCGACCAAAAATTTTCATTTCAGTGCATCTCTAGTCTAAATGCTCCAAATCTTAGTTAAAAGTTGCCAGTGTGGTCTATCTAGGGTAATTATTAGGGCTGCAGCCATCGAATATTTTGGAAATTGAGTATTCTACCGAATATTCCATCGATTCACAGAGTAATCGGATAAAACGTACATTTATCCTATTCCTCCTATTACTTTCGCTTTGCTGCGTTCGCTCGTTTTCGCTGTATTCACTGTTTTCGGTCCCGGCGTCTGCCGTTCTGTACCGCTAAACTGTCCACACACGTTATCCAAAGCCCGCTTCCGTCTTCTTCCGCTTTGTAGGGGACGCATAGCCTGTGACGTAAGCACGTTGAATTATACTAAAAAGAATCTGTGCGAAACGTGAGCTTTAAATTCTATTAAACGAGGCTTCGAGGCAGAGGAAGTTCCTCGATCATTTTTTGTAATCGAGTTACTCGAGGAATCGTTGAAGCCCTAGTAATTATACATGTGCTTTTGATCAGTTCGTGACTATAGAATAAAACACTAAATTTATATTATCCTCTTAAAACAGGTGGTAATTCAAGGAAGTGATGACATTGCCAGCCGAGCAATAGACCTGCTGAAAGAGATCTATACCAACCTCGGACCAAAACTTCAAGTCAATCAGGTATGGTGACGGTCCTGTTTCAGTTTGAGCAAAAGCTAAATTGGACTTAATTTTGTTCTGTGCGTCAGTCAAAACTTCTATTATTTAGAGGTTAGTTAAATTCATTTGGTCTAATGACAAACACATTTCCTCCCTTCAGGTCGAAATTCACGAAGATTTTATCCAGTCATGTTTTGACCGTCTGAAAGCGTCTTATGACACCCTGTGTGTGTTGGATGGAGACAAAGACAGCATCAACTGTGCCCGTCAGGAGGCCATCCGCATGGTGCGAGTTCTCACTGTGCTCAAAGAGTACATCAATGAGTGTGACAGTGACTACCATGAGGAGAGGACTATACTGCCCATGTCCAGGTAAGAAAACACACTGAAACCTGTCCTGTATATATCATAAAGGAATAGTAACGTTTCATCAACTGGCAAAAGACACCAAAGATATTTTATAGCGTCATTGGTTTTACTGTCACAGAATGATGAGAGGGAATGAATTCAATTATCACCACTCAAGGTTTATCCTTGCAGTTTCTTTTTTTTGGTAACCCATAACACATTAGAGTGAGTGTATTTTATCAACTCATACTAGCTGCTGCCCAGTGTTAAAGAGGACATTCAGTGGAAAATCAAATGTCTGGTGTTTTTTGGTGTGTCCCCGTGTCCTTCCTGTATCTAAACATCATTAAAGTGTCACAATCATTAAAGTGTCACAATAAACACTTCAGCCACTTCTGAGAAAGAAGGGCTTCTTTGTTTACCTGAGCTCGAGCAAGAGGTTTTGAAAAGTTGAGTTTATTTACGTAACTAGCACATTTGCCGTGCAACCAACCCTCCCCCAACATCTACTCCCGGTCATGGGCGTGAACATTCAACCTGAAGAAGAAGAAGAAGAAGCAGCACAGAGCAGTCAGCTGGTAGCCGGCCAATCACAAGCGAGTGGGAATGCACTTGCTAGCTGGCCAATCACAAGAGACTCAGTGTAGGCGGGCATTAGCTCAGAAACAGAGTGCCTGTTCAAAGGCTGGCAAAGAGCAGCAATAATCTGGCTTAATCTGAAGAGACTACGAGGTTTTTGACCATAAATATTATTTAATTTATCTAATTAGACATCAGTTATCTCGATTTATTTTTTTTTTGTTCAAAAACACCATTCTATATGACCTTTTTAAGTGTGAATGTACCGACTTTTTTCACATTCTTTGCTCTGAGAGACGAGCAAGGCAGCACCATTTCAAATCTCTCTCTCTTTCTCTTTCAGAGCTTTCCGTGGAAAACACATCACATTGATCGTACGTTTCCCCAACCAGGGGCGTCAGGTTGATGACTTGGATATCTGGTCGCACACCAATGACACAATTGGCTCAGTTCGGCGTGGCATCCTCAATAGGATCAAAGCTAATGCTGCCCATACAAAGATAGAGCTCTTCATTGGTGGAGAGGTTGTTGATCCAGCAGATGACAGGAAGCTAATTGGACAGCTAAATTTGAAGGATAAAACGGTGAGAATATTTCCTTTTCTGGTAGTTGGAGAAGAAATATATTTAATGTAAGGACTGCATTTTATGAACATCTAGTAAGTGCTTTTATTTTTCATGCCCATTTAAAATGCATTAAAATTATATGCTCCCAGCCATTTTGTTCTTTTAGATTTTAAAGCTATATGCATGTTTATTTTTAAAGTCAAGTACTCGGTGCTTAGTTTCCCCTGCTTAGATCAACATTTACAAACTGTCAATCACTGTCTTGTTTTGGATAGCTGATCACAGCCAAGCTGACCCAGGTGAGTGCCAACATGCCTTCAAGCCCAGACAGCTCCTCTGACTCATCCACTGGCTCTCCTGGTAACCACGGCAACCACTACAGCGATGGGCCTAATCCTGAGGTGGAGAGCTTTCTTCCTGGTGTGGTGAGTTGAAGCACCGATATTGTATCAATTGTATGCAAAACTATTATCATATTATCTCCATGCCGTCATAATACTTGTATGATGTTGTGTTTTCTCTAGTTAAAAAAGGGATAGCAAGAAACTGGACCGATTCCTTCAAACTTAAATTTTGAAAGTGAAAACCTGCCACAATTTTGGCCTCAGGATTTTGTGTTGAAATTGTGAACATACGTACTTTAAACACCCTATTCCATAACTTGCAGATTATGTCGCTGCACCTGCGCTATATCTCCTTCCTGTGGCAAGTAGCTGATCTGGGCTGCAACCTCAACATGCCTCTGCTTAGAGATGGCGCTCGTGTTCTCATGAAACTTATGCCCCCAGGTATACTGTACATGCTTCTGTACATGCAATGTATTTTTAACTAATTCATTTAAAAGAACTAAGTACACCCTGGCAATGGTAGCTCAGTGCCGTGTTTTTGCATCCACAGATAACACTACAGTGGAGAATCTGAGAGCTGTTTGTCTGGACCATGCCAAACTTGGTGAGAACAGCCTCAGTCCTTCACTGGACTCGCGCTTTTTTGGCCCATCTCCCTCACAAGTGCTCTACCTCATTGAGGTGAGTGTTGGTGCATCCTTGCATCACAAGCTGTGGCAGTGTCTTGAAACCCTTATTTTTGCATTATTATCCTAATTAGCCTAAAATATTGTGTTTCATTGTATTTATTGTGGTGTGGGCAGCAATGTCATGACCCCAGTAGGCAAACATAGCAGAGTAAATATTTAAAATAGCTAAAATCCGTGTTCCACAGTAAATTTAATCTTGAAGTCAAGAGCAACACAAAAACAACCCAGTAGTTCTGCTGTGTAAGAAGCCTTTGCTTCTTTACTAGTCCATTTATAAGATGGTTTACACTATCTTTTGCTATGCCCCAGGTTGTATATGCTTTGCTGATGCCAGCCATTGCCACTCTGGGCGAGGATGCAAGTGACTTCCAGTACAACTTCTTGAAGAGCGGCGGGCTTCCCCTGGTGTTGAGCATGCTCACCAGGAACAACTTCCTCCCAACAGCAGATATGGAGACACGGCGTGGAGCATACCTCAATGCGCTTAAGATTGCCAAGCTCCTCCTGACTTCGGTGGGGTTTGGACATGTGAAGGCTGTGGCAGAGGCCTGCCAACCCAATGCTGAAGGAAACATTCCCGTCTCTCCGGTTAGGCCACACACAAAGCTCACACAGAGACATGACCTGTATATCGGCCATTCAAGTGTTTACATATCGTCCGTCTTTCTCCACACTCTCATCTACCTTTGATTGTCTGCAGATTAACCAGGCCACTCATGACCAGGCCCTGGTCCTCCAGAGTGCCCTGCAGAACATCCCTAACCCTGCCTCAGAGTGCATGCTCCGCAATGTGGCCATCCGCCTGGCCCAGCAGATTTCTGATGAGGTAACAAAAAATAAAAGATTTGAATAACCTTAACTAGTAAGGGTGAATACTTTTAATTAGACATTGTATGACATTTTGTGATGTAATGGCTAAATATAGATAACCTGGTAATAAAACTACATAGCAGTCTGTAAAATTAATGTGTAATGCTATGTTGGTTGCTGTAAATGTAATGGGACTTTTTTTGGGGGGATTTTTTGCCCAGAATTTCTTTCAGACTTCAAAGTACCTCCCAGACATATGTGTGATCCGAGCAGTACAGAAGATAGTGTGGGCTTCAGGCTGTGGTACAGTGCAGCTCGTCTTCAGTTCCAATGAAGAAATCAGCAAGATATACGAGAAGGTATATATTTGTTGCTTTTGAAAGAAGCAGTTTTTTTTTTTTTGCTAAAACTTTGTTGACTGTCAAAGAGTCAAACTTTTTGAGAAAACACCACAGCTATGGTATATTTAGTTGAAGAAGAAGGGGAACATGGGAATAACATGTCTGTAACAATGCTTTTCCACTGTACAGTTTCGGCACGGCTTGAATCTCATTGTTTTTTTAGTTTTTGCTTTTCCATCAGGGATAGTATCTGGTACTTTTTTTTAGTTGAATGAGTCGTGGGCAGACCGCCGGCCACTGATTTATCAGAAAGTGTCGTCACTGGAAGAGTTGCAAGTGCGATGTCCGACACAAGAATCGAACCGAACGATGCCGAACTGTAGATCAGTTTAAAAGACTTAACAATCTTGAAAACATGCGTTAATTTCCAACATTTAACAAGGACATTTCTGAAATATCAATATTTAACAGAGGAGTCTGGTGTATTTAGCGACAGCACTGCTGAAAGACGGAGATGGTGAGCCCAATCACAACCCTTCCACCATGTTTTAGTTTAGTGACTGTTACAGGCAGAGTTTGTGCTCCAGTCATGCAGGAATTACTAAAAGATTCGGTGAACAAATCTTTTTAATGAAAAGGACTGCTTTGACCGCCACTAGTTTGTGTGTTTGTGTTGCGTATTATATGACGTCACAGCAGTTTCATGCAGCCGTGCTATGATGACCCCACCCATGCTGAGCAGGTACTGTAGTAATAGAAATGATGTATCTAATACCAAATAGAGTAGAATCAAACCATGCTGGAACTGTATAGTGGAAAAGCGTCATAAGTCTCTGCTGCACAAGCAGGTCATAAGAGATGTTGTCATAAACCTGTTGTAAAACCTCAGAGGCAGGCATGACTGGTTCCAAATTCCCAGCAGGGCACAAACTAAAGACAAAAAGAAAAATTATCTTAAAAATTACAGAGCTGTTTTTATTTTTTCATGTCGCCCATCTTTCTTTTTCCCCACATTAGACAAATGCGGCGAAGGAGCCAGACGGGGAGGATGAGCAGGTGTGTTGTGAGGCCCTGGAAGTGATGACATTATGTTTTGCCCTCATGCCCACGGCTCTGGACACACTCAGTAAGGAGAAAGCCTGGCAGACCTTCATCATAGACTTGCTGCTACACTGCCATAGCAAGTAAGTAAATTGCTTTGCTTTCCAGCCAACTGCTGGACCATAATTAAATGACAGAAACGGAGAGGACCTCGTTATTACGTCCATTTATTTGTTGTTTGGAGTGAAGGATGATGATGTTGGTATCCTACTTTGATAGATCGGTTCGGCAGATGGCCCAGGAGCAGTTTTTCTTAATGGCAACGCGATGCTGCATGGGCCATCGACCCCTCCTCTTCTTTATCACGCTCCTCTTCACTGTGCTAGGGGTAAGTGGCTATATGTTTCGTGTCCTTTATAACATTTGATTACATACATTATAACAATATCACAAAGACACATTGAACTTAATTTCAAATTGTCCATGTTTATGTCCAGAGTACAGCCAAGGAGCGAGCCAAATATGCTGGGGACTACTTTATTTTGCTCAGACATCTGCTGAACTATGCCTACAACAGCAACATCAACCTGCCAAATGCTGAGGTGCTGCTCAACAATGAGATTGACTGGCTGAAACGGATACGGGTAAAACTGCCTGTTTACCATATTTTCATTATATGTCTTTAACCTCTACATATTTTGTCCAGCGTGTTGTAGTATTCCAATTTAAAATGACAAATTTGATATTTTTCTGTAATTTCCCCCTCCTTTCTTTAGTGAATATTAATGGTGCACAAAAACATGTTTGTATTTCCAAGGATGAGGTCAAGAGGACAGGGGAGACCGGTGTGGAGGAGACCATCCTGGAGGGCCACCTTGGGGTCACCAAAGAACTTCTAGCCTTCCAGACACCAGAAAAGAAATATTACATTGGTTGTGAGAAGGGAGGAGCAAACCTCATTAAGGTAGAATGAACAAACTGTATGGGAAAAATTAGTAATATAAAGAGAAAAAATGTTTCCTCTTTTGGTGTAACTAAGAAAATGTCTCCTTTTCTTAATTAGGAGCTGATTGACGACTTCATTTTCCCAGCTTCTAACGTTTACCTGCAGTACATGAAGAGTGGGGAGTTCCCCACAGAGCAGGCAATCCCAGTGTGCAGCACTCCTGCTTCCATCAACGCTGGCTTTGAGCTCCTGGTGGCGCTGGCTGTCGGTTGTGTTCGCAATCTCAAGCAGATAGTTGACACTCTGACTGACATGTATTACTTGGGTAGGAAGATACCAGTGTAGGAATTTTATAGCTGGATCCGACTGCTGAAATTGTAACTTACGATTTATGTGAATGTGGTTTTTTTTTTTTTTTTCCCTCCCCTCTCCTGCCAGGGTGCGAAACATTGACAGAGTGGGAGTACTTGCCTCCTGTGGGGCCACGGCCCAACAAAGGCTTTGTAGGTCTGAAGAATGCTGGGGCCACCTGTTACATGAACTCTGTCATTCAGCAGCTCTACATGATCCCTCCTATCCGCAATGGCATCCTGGCCATCGAAGGCACAGGCACGGATGTGGATGATGACATGTCGGGGGATGAGAAGCAAGAGAATGAGGTATTGATTGAGTTTGAGCTGCAAAATATTATTTGTCCAGTGAAAATGTTAATCCTCTGTCAGTGTCTAGTGATTGACAAAATGACAACCGACTGCAACAAACATGAAGCTGGTTGGCTGTGCTTAGCTTGTAGTTGAGGGCAGCGTAATTGCAAGACAGGATTCAAGTAATAAACGGCTTCAGCGGCTTAATTAATGCCTTCCTTCCAACTGAGATGTTGTCATGATAGCTGAAAATTAATTGACAGGTTCGGAACTCAGTAAAACAAGATTAACTTTTTTTTTTTTTATTTCATCTGCACATTTTGTCTTCACAGAGTAATGTGGATCCTCGTGATGAGGTGTTCAGCTACCACCATCAGTTTGATGATAAGCCCTCCAGCAAGTCAGAGGACAGGAAAGAGTACAACATAGGGGTCCTTCGCCACCTACAGGTCATCTTTGGCCATTTAGCTGCATCCAGACTGCAGTACTATGTCCCTAGGGGATTCTGGAAGCAATTCAGGTACTTCAAAGCTTCACTTGTTGTGAAGATTGGCACTGATTTTACCAGATTTTGTGTGTTTGAAAATGTCTAATTGAGTGTTACATGTTTATTAGGTTATGGGGTGAGCCAGTGAACTTGCGAGAGCAACATGATGCTCTGGAGTTTTTCAACTCTTTGGTGGATAGTCTGGATGAAGCGCTGAAAGCCCTTGGCCACCCTGCTATGCTCAGTAAAGTGCTGGGAGGATCATTTGCTGACCAGAAGATCTGTCAGGGATGCCCCCACAGGTTAGTACAGTCTTTTCCCCGTCCTTGGTGAGAGGAATTATTATACAATTGTATCAGAAAGATACTGTAAACTATCCTACAGTTCTTTTTTTACACAGTAATTGTTTGTGTTGTCAGGTACGAGTGTGAGGAGTCATTCACAACACTCAATGTAGACATCAGAAACCACCAGAACCTGTTGGACTCCATGGAGCAGTATGTTAAAGGAGATCTGCTGGAGGGAGCAAACGCCTACCACTGTGAGAAGTGTAATAAGAAGGTGAGAATGGACTTACCCACCTGGTAGCCAGCCAATTTACCACGAGAAAATAGGAGACATTTTTGTAATGTACCCGAGAGGTAATACTTGAATTTGATCTTCTTGTCAGGTGGACACAGTGAAGCGCCTGCTGATTAAGAAGCTGCCACCAGTCCTGGCCATCCAGCTGAAGCGTTTTGACTACGACTGGGAACGGGAGTGTGCCATCAAGTTCAATGACTACTTTGAGTTCCCCAGGGAACTGGACATGGAGCCATACACTGTAGCTGGTGTGGCTAAGTTGGAGGGTGATGACGTCAATCCGGAGAACCAGGTGATCCAACAGAATGAGCCCTCTGAACCCACACCTCCGGGTAGCTCCAAATACCGTCTGGTGGGAGTGCTGGTCCACTCAGGCCAGGCCAGTGGCGGACATTACTACTCCTACATAATCCAGAGGAATGGGGGTGATGGTGAGAGGAACCGCTGGTATAAGTTTGACGATGGTGATGTGACTGAGTGCAAAATGGATGATGAAGAGGAGATGAAGAACCAGTGCTTTGGCGGAGAGTACATGGGGGAGGTGTTTGATCATATGATGAAAAGGATGTCGTACCGGAGGCAGAAGCGCTGGTGGAATGCCTACATCCTTTTCTACGAGCGAATGGACTCTTTGGACAAGGACAGTGAGCTTGTGAAATACATCTCGGAGCTGACCATCTCTTCCACCAAGCCACATCAGGTCAAGATGCCTGGTGTCATTGAGTGCAGCGTCCGCAAGCAGAACGTCCAGTTCATGCACAACAGAATGCAATACAGCCTGGAATATTTCCAGTTCATTAAGAAACTTCTGACCTGTAACAGTGTCTATTTAAACCCTCCTCCAGGTGAGCATGATGTCTTTGTTGGGTGCAAAGTGGGTTTTTAAATGCAAAATATTTACAATGCGAACAATGTGGTATTTATTTAACAATGTACGTGTTGAATGATGCCTGAAACTATAGATGTTTAAATGTATGTGCAAATTGTAAGACAAAGTGTCCCTATAGACGTAGACACACACACACACACCACAACAGCAACAACATAAGCAACAGTGAAAGCATGCACAAGGCCACGGACCAACAAAATTACATTAAAAGAGAGACTGGTGTTTAACATATTCTCAGCAGCTAGTGCCCCTCCTCCACCTATGACTCTAAATATTGATTGACTGGGAATTTCTAGTCTCTTACAGATATTGCAGCTGCTTTTGTAATTTCATTTAGTGCTTCTGACATGCATTTCTCAATGTTTATTATAACCTGCTGAGAATATGTTGTGTGTTTGAAATGGCAATGCTTGACTGTGTTTGCCTGGAATCCACTAACTCTTTTAAGTATTCACACTATGGTGTATGCAAGTAGTCAGTATGTACACTGACTGGCCCCAAAAAAAAAAAGTCGCCACCAAAAAAAGTCACACACTTTAAAATTTGGTTGGACCGCCAGCTTTGATTACAGCACACATTCGCTGTGGCATTGTTTCGATAAGCTTCTGCGATGTCACAAGATTTATTTACTCCAGTGTTGCATTAAAGGTCTAAAAAGAATTGTCTTTTTAGACCAAAAATGGAGATTACTGATGTCTACTTAGATAAATTAAATCATATTTATGGTCAAAAACCTCATAGTCTCTTCAGATTAAGCCAGTTTATTGCTGCTCTCTGCCAGCCTCTGAACAGGCAGGTTTCTGAGCTAATGCCCGCCCCCAGAACACTGAGTCTCTTGTGATTGGCCAGCTACTAGCTGGCTGCCGCTTCTTCAGGTCGAATGTTCACGCCCATGACCGGGAGTAGCTTTTGGGGTAGGGTTGGTTGCACGGCAAATTTGCTAGTTACGCAACTAAACTGGACTACTTAGACCTGACCAACTACAGCAACCGCAGATCACTGCACTGCCCCCCACAGGCTTGTACATGATGGTGCATCACTTCATCTGCCTCTCTTCTTACTCTGATGCTCCCATCACTCTGGACCAGGGTCAATCTGGACTCCTCAGACCACATGACCTTCTTCCATTGCTCCACAGTCCAATCTTTATGCTCCCTAGAAAATTGAAGCCTTTTTCCTATTGTCCTCACTGATTATTGGTTTTCTTACGGCTACACAGCTGTTCAGTCCCAATCCCTTAAGTTCCTTTCACATTGTTCGTGTGGAAATGCTCTTACTTTTCACTATTAAACATAGTCCTGAGTTCTACTGTTGGTTTTCTACTATTTGAATTCACCAAACGTTTAAATGATCGCTGATCCGACCACATTTCTTCCTCCAAGACAATGGTTCCCCACTATCCTTCCAGTTTTTAATAATGTGTCGGACAGTTCTTAACCCAGTTTTGGTAGTTTCTTCAATCTCCTCAGATGTTTTCTCTGCTTGATGCCAATGATTTGACTCTTCTCAAACAGACTAACATCTTTTCCACCACCACAGGATGTGTCTTTCCACATGGTTGTTAAAGAAATGAGAAGCTACTCGTTGCATCAGTTGGGGTTAAATAACTTGTTGCCAGCTCAAAGATAATCACCCGTGCAGTAATTATCCAATGTCCAATTATCTTACCTGTTTGCTCAGTTAAATCCCGGTGGTGACTTTTTTGGCCAGGCAGTGTAGGGAAAGTCAAAATTAAAGAATGGCAGTGATCCAACTTTAAGTTTTAGTTTGAGTATATTTACCGCAATGATTTTATTTGTAATCCTCAAATTAGGTGACACAGTTGCACACGAAAATCAAATAGAATCATCAATCTTGGAGCTGAATGTCTGCCCTATAATCTCATGGTGATAGTGTTATTGTGAAACCAATGTGCTCAGGTACATAAGAAAACACTGTTCTGCCCTTTGCAGGCTACAATGTGCATTTGCCATAATGATTGTCAGCTGATGTTGTTGTACTTAAAAAAAAATATTTTTCAGGACAAGACCATCTTCTGCCAGAGGCAGAGGAGATTGCTATGATAAGTGCCCAGCTGGCTGCTAGGTTCCTCTTCAGCACAGGTTTCCACACCAAGAAAGTAGTACGGGGTCCTGCCAGTGACTGGTAAGCTCTGCCTGCCTCTGAATTTTTTTGAGTTCCCTCCTTATTTTTTCAATCTCTAAAAATATTCTCCTCATTCTCCCCCTGTAGGTATGACGCACTCTGCATCCTGCTGAGACACAGCAAGAATGTACGCTATTGGTTTGCACACAACGTCCTGTTTGCTTACCCTAACCGGTTCTCTGAATACCTGCTTGAGTGTCCAAGCGCTGAGGTCCGTGGTGCATTTGCCAAGCTCATTGTCTTCATCGCTCACTTCTCTCTGCAAGATGGCCCCTGCCCCTCCCCCACTGCCTCGCCTGGACCCTCAACTCAGGTTGGTGTCAGACTTATAACAGGGCTGGTTGGAAAGTGTTAGCATAATATCAGGATTTTTTGGAATATACTGAAAGTTGAAGCCGCCTGAAACACATTTTACCACTGAGGAAAATTATTTTGAATAATGAAACCCTGCTGTGTTGCTTTCCATGTTTGTATATCAGGGCTGCGATAACCTTAGTCTAAGTGACCACCTTTTAAGAGCTGTACTCAACCTGCTCAGAAGAGAGGTATCTGAACATGGCCGTCACCTGCAACAGTACTTCAACCTCTTTGTCATGTACGCCAATCTGGGTAAGGAGCACAAAGTCACTACCCGCCTGTCATGTACATCTGTTTCCTGTGAATCATTTTCCCATCGTATGGTTTGTATGGTATGGTTAAAATGCTTCTCTCTGTCTCTCACTTTTCCTTCCCCCACAGGTCTGGCAGAAAAGACGCAGCTGCTAAAGCTGAATGTCCCCGCAACGTTCATGTTAGTTGCTCTGGACGAGGGTCCTGGCCCTCCTATCAAATACCAATATGCTGAGCTGGGTAAGCTCTACACTGTGGTTTCCCAGCTGGTCCGCTGCTGTGATGTTTCCTCACGTATGCAGTCCTCCATCAATGGTGAGTGTGTCTCAGTCTTCAGCCACAAAAAATGTGACATCTGATGCTGAACAGTAATAACTTGTGTAAGAGTTGAGGGTAGTGGTGTTGACATTTGGAGCCCAATGAAGATTTTCATCCTTGCTCAGGATGTAGTGACTGACAAACCAGCCTCTCTGAGCTTCTGTCTTGTGTTAGCAGAGCTTGGAGCTGAGGGCTTTCAGAGATGAAGAATGAAGACACTGGCTAAATGGACTCGATATGAATTTCTGATTTCAGCTTCTATAAATGTATTCTCTTCTACCCTTTCAGGTAATCCTCCTCTTCCTAATCCATATGGAGACACCAACCTCACAGCCCCAGTGATGCCTGTGCAGCAGCTGGTGGCAGAGATTCTGTTTGTGAGGACCAGCTACGTGAAGAAGATCATTGAAGACTGCAGCAACTCTGAGGAGACGGTGAAGCTGCTTCGCTTCAGCTGCTGGGAGAACCCTCAGTTCTCCTCCACTGTGCTCAGTGAGCTGCTCTGGCAGGTACATACCTAGTTGCTTGTACTGACAAACAGGACATTAATATTTCTGTCGGTGGATTTCTTGCCTGTGCTGTAAAGAGTCCATGTTCAGTTATACATGTGTTGCATGCAGGTGGCGTATTCCTACACCTATGAGCTGAGGCCTTACCTGGACTTGCTGCTACAGATCCTCCTCATCGAGGACTCGTGGCAGACACACAGGTCAGACAAGTTGCTAATCTGTCAGTTTAAGTTTTGCAAAAGTGAAAGTAAAGAACAGCTTAAGGGAATTTAGTGTTAAGAGTTTGGTTGTCACAGAACAATAGGTGACTAACTAATAGGATAAATGAGCCTTGCTGCCTCAATTCTACATTTTTTGTGATGAAATTTCTATTATTTCTGTATTTTTAAATAGTTGAACATTTTTGAATGTAATCGGAGCAAAAATGTCCCTTTCTCTGTTTGTTTTGTGCAGGATCCACAATGTGCTAAAGGGAATTCCAGATGATAGAGATGGGCTGTTTGACACCATCCAGCGCTCCAAGAACCACTACCAGAAAAGGGCCTACCAGTGCATCAAGTGCATGGTGGCTCTGTTCAGCAACTGCTCTGTGGCTTATCAGATCCTACAAGTACAGTACTCACTCATGGACATATCATATATATGCATAAATAAAATCAGGGTCAAATTTATGATTTTACCTGTGTTTCCACCGAGCGGAACGGTTCAGTTTGGTACGGTATGTATTGGTTTCAGTTTCCATTTGGAATAGTAGCAAAATAACTGGCCACAACCGTTCCAGAGAATAATGGTACGGTCTAAGGGGAGCAAGACCGGTCCACTGGCGACAGGCAGCTTAGTGGGTGACAGAGAAACGTCACACCTATCCACTATCATCATGACCCAGGGCTTTACTGTTCCTAAGCATACCGTACTATACCAAGCCAAATCGTCTGATGATGGAAACATGGCTGGCAACTATTCTAGTTGTAGTTCTTTTGTTTGTTTGTCCCCCTCCAATGCTCCAATGTCAGTACATGCATCTCTACAAAACTCAAGCAAATGTTGAGACCTTTTTCATTTTCAATCCCAAAAATCATCATGAAAAGATACAATGCTTCCTGCATCATATGTGCTGATTCAAATGTCCTGCATGTGCACACAGAGTAATGGTGACCTGAAACGAAAGTGGACGTGGGCAGTAGAGTGGTTAGGGGACGAGCTGGAGAGGAGGCCATACACAGGGAACCCTCAGTACACCTACAACAACTGGTCTCCTCCGGTTCAGAGCAACGAGACTTCCAACGGATATTTCCTGGAGCGCTCACACAGTGCACGTATGACTTTGGCAAAGGCCTGTGAACTCTGTCCTGAGGAGGTAAAGGCATTGATATTGTAACTTTTGCAAACATGCACACACTGCCTGAGATTTATATTGTCTTTCAGTGTTAACGATTGTGTTTTTTAAAAAAAAAAAAGAGAGAGAGACAAACTATCTGTCCAAAGCTTTTTCTAGTCTGTAAATACACTGCAATTAAGTGATGTATAGTAAGAAGCATTGAACTTATTGGATCAAGTCAAACATCAGTATGGAGTATGGATCTTTCTGTTACACACAGATTATGTCAAATAGGATGGATTCATTTTGGAAATTAAATTCAAAAATTGCAGAATAACATAATGTACCATGTTGTTATGGGAACATGTAAAAGATGATGTTAAGTGGTGAAAGTAACAGAAAAATCACACATCAATACTGAATGACACAAAGTCAGAGGAGCTTTTACAACCTGGACCTGATGTTTACCACATCATATCTTATCCACCCTGAGCTATAACCTTGACATGTTTTACTATACTGAAAATGTTTTGTATCAATAGCTGCAGTTCACAATGCATTCAAATTTTTTTTATTATTATTATTTTTTTTTTGTATTTAACTTAAAAAAGTAACTTGTATTTTTATGTTGACAAATCCAGTCAAATGACACACTTCTCCTGTAATATTCCATACACAGCTCAAGTGTACTCAGGGAAGCCCAGGGAAGGTCAGTATTCCAGGCACCACGACATTAAGGAAGGAAATGAAACAAATTTTTACTTAAAGAACTAGCAGAGAGGCAATTAACAGTTGGCCAGTGTCAAGGCAGAGGCTAGGAACACGTGCCATCTTGACTCAATAGTTTAACCCAATTTTCATTTTGTATCCATTTTGTTTTTGGACACAATTATAATATCAGATGTTAGAATAAGGCTTTGTTTTTACAAACAGCTGGAAATATGAATGGTAGCGGTAATTGGCTACCATTTTGGGACTCTAAAGCTTCACTATGAATAACCTGTGAATTTCTGTTTTGGCAGAGGGAGGTACTTTACACTTGGTTAGCACAGACACTCACTATCTTCAGCAATGGCTAGGCTGTTACTGTTTTCACTACCTTTTCTTTCTGCATATCTAACACTTTAAAGTGTTTTTAAAAAAAAAAAAAAAAAAGTTAGAATGGGGCCTTTGCACAGCAGCCATTTTGACAGGTCACATGTGAAAGCAAACGAATGATGGCTGAGTTCCATTTAGCTTTGTCCGTTTTAGGGTGCACGCTGGTTCACTGTCACACTCTCCTGACATACATGAGCTAAACAGATTCATTGTTTATGTCATCAATAGCCCCTTTCCCACCAAAATTACCAGGAACCTTAATTAACAGGAACTAACTCTAGCCTGGGTAAATAAGTTCCTGTTAATCTGTGTAGTTTGTGTTTCCACCACACAACAAAGTTCAGAGTGCTGTTGACGACGTACAGTCAAAACGTTTAACACGCCGGTGGACCGCTTGATTGTGAATTAATTTCATGTTAATAAAGAAGAAAAAACTATAAAACAATTACAGACATGTAGAGGGGGTTGTAAAGGTGCCTCCGTGAGATAGTGGGAGTAAAAATCAAGCTTCAAAATAGTTTTTACCGACATCACCATGAGCTGCATCAGCCAGAGGACAGCAGCAGTGTCTGTGTGTTGTACTTGCTGCAGAGTGAGGACCGAAAATCGTATGAAGACATTTTGTCTGGTTTGTCACTTTTTTTCACCCCTTAAAAGGCCTTTTTCAGGGTTAAGACCTGGTTTTAGGGTTAGAATTGGGTTTAGGTTAGGGTTAGGCATCTAGTTGTGATGGTTAAGGTTAGGGTAAGGGGATAGAGAATGCATTATGTCTATCAGGGTCCCCACTCTGATAGAAGCACAAACATGCGTGTGAATCCCGCTCTGCTCACAGACAGACATGATTTATTCCCCCCTCCTCCTCATAATTTATTATTTTCTTCTTAAACCGTCATAATTCGCATCAGAATCATTCGCTTGTCCGTTCCATCCGGTGTGTAAAGACCTTTAGAACGATACATGCTTTCACGTCAGTGTCTCCAAAAGTCTTAAATAACACAAAAGACACTAGATTTGTCGCTTGTTGCTTTTTTTTGAAATAGAGTCTCTAGAGGGTCTGAATACTTGTTAAATATAGCGACAAAGTCGCAACTCAGAAACAGCTGCAAGACGTGTTCCACACAGCCCCGCCCCTCCAAAGTCCCCGCTAATCTGAAAAGTCCCCAGTCACGATTAGGTACTAAATTTACCTGGGTAAAGAGTTTTACCAGGGTAATATTTACCCGGATAATTTTGGAGTTTTTTTAAATTCCCTTGGTAAATGAGAAAAGTTCCTATGCTGGAAAAGGGCCTAATAACATCTGTGCTTTTCCTGCTAAAACACGTGAAAGTGGCTGCTGTGCAAAGGGCCCATAGCTGCTGGTGAGAGGAGGTAGACGTGTTGTCACGTTGCAAATGGCTTAAGAAATCCTGTACATTCAGCTGCACGCATCGACGTTCGTCTGTCGCCCAGTCCAAAGCAAACGCCCACAGTATTTATGAGGCTTGTCTTCCTCAGGTTTCCTCGGCCACTTGCATCAGAGTGAAACCTAGCTTCAGTTTCGCTTTAGTTTTTATGGTTGCTTATTAAGCAGTACTTTTGATCTCTGTCATACTGCTTATTATGGACCTGTTGACAACAAATACAAATGGTTATTTTGAAACCGCAATGAAGAACATCCAGTTTAGAGATTAATGAGAAGATTACCAGCAGCTCTCAGGTGTAGAATCCACACACACACACACACACAATCAAATCTCATTCAAGCCTCGTTTGCTAGATGATTAACACAGTCGGACATGTTACTTTTTCCCATGCAGCCATTTCTTACTAAAATGATGAAGCTTAAAATCACAGTCATAATAAAATGTGTTCAAATACTGAGGAAATTCCTACTTAATACACACTTAATGGTGTTTGTTTGTTTGGATTATTCTCAGTGGATGTTGAGATGAATTTGTGATATTTCTCTCACATCCTGTAGGAACCCGATGAACAGGAAGCACCTGATGATCAAGACTCTTCTCCACCCGAGGACACGTCTTTGTACCCACATTCTCCTGGAACCGCCCAGTTTCAGCAGGTGCTGAGTGATGTACTGTTTACTGACCCATAAAAGAAGAATAGAGTATGAATATGAAAAAAGAGACAAAGTCTTGCAATGGCCCTGAATGGTGCCAGTAACCATGGAAACATTTTTTTCTGAATGGCCTCTTAAAGTACCAAGTGCTCACACAAAATCCATTTGTAAGTCATTTGTAGTGAAAGTGCACTGGCATGTTTTTATGAACAGAAGATTAAATTAGATTATTTTGTTTTCTTGTACAAGGATGAGCATTAATTACCGCTGAATACACAGTGTAATATAATACGACAGAATGTAAACTCAAATTCATTTACAGCTCCTGTCCCTAATCTACTGTTTTTTCTTCTTACCACACAAATGTGAAAATCATTTGGCGCTTTTCCACTGTGCACTTCCAGCACGGAGATATATAGCTTTTGCTTTTCCCTCAGTGATAGAACCTGGTACCTGGTCCTTTTTTTAGTCCCTGCTCTGTGGAGGTTCCATTTGAGCCGATACTAACGTGTGACGTGGACAGACTGCCGGCCACTGATTGGTCAGAGAGCGTCGTCACTGGAAGAGTCACGAGCGCGACGTCCGACACGAGAATCAAAGCAAACAATGTTGAACTGTAGATCAGTTAAAAAGAGTTGAAAATCCTGAAAACATGCGTTAATCTGCAACATTTAACAAGGACATTTGTAAAATGTCCATATTTAACAGAGGAGTCTGGTGTATTTAGCGACAGCACTGCTGAAAGACGGAGATGGTGAGCCCAATCACAAGCCGTTCAGCCGTATTTCACTTCCTCAGTTTATAAAACTGAGGAAAATGATTCACGACAAAGAAAACAACTGCTTTGACCGTCACGTGTTTGTGTCACGTATAAAACCACATCACGGCGGTTTCGTGCAGCCATGCTACGACGACCCTCTCAACATTTAAGAGGAACTTTAGTAATGGAAAAGAACGTGCCTGATGCCAAACTGAGTAGAGCTGAGCTGTAGAAATACTGGAGCACAGACAGATTTTAAACTGAGACGTGGCCTTGGTCAGACAAACTAAATTCCTGAATAAAATTAAGTTGTTTTTAGTCACTGATTTATTGGGTTTTGTTTGTGTCTGCCTAAACAGAACAACCATCCCCATGGGCAGCCGTACACCGGACCCGCTGCTCAGCACATGAACAACCCCCAGCGTCCTGGTCCCGCCTCCGCCCCGACTCCTGGTCCAACCCAGACCCCCACCCCAGGTCCTGGTCCCACTCCTGGTCCGGGCCCGCGAGCACAAGAGAACTGGGAGAGCACCGAGGAGGTCGCCCCAGCCCCCACCTCCAACACCACCACCGCCGCCACCACCACCGCCGCCGCCGCCACCACCACCACCACCACCTCCACTGCCCCAGCACCTGTCCCACCTAAGGAGTAACATCCCTCCCCCTCTACTGTGCCTCGAGCCTCCATCGTCCTGCTCTCCTTCCTCTCATCCTTTGGTCAACGGAGCTCCACATCGGCCTCTCTCTCTCTCTCTCTCTGGCCCCAGGGCAGGGCAGAGCCAGGCCTCCCACCCCCCACCCCCCACTCCAGGCCGCCCGCGTCTCCCTCCTCTCAGCATGAGGGAGGTGCTCTTCCCTGGCCTGGGGCTGCCTGAGCGTGTGACATGGGCCTGCCGGTGGCTGCAGAGGCCGGGGAGTGGACAAGAGTCCCAATAACGAAAAACATATTTAGTCAGAGCTGACGATGCTGATGCGCTTGTCTACGCGACGAAAAGGTGTACATAGTATCTTAATGTTTTTGACTGTTCTGGTCCCCCCCCGGTAGCATAACTCTGTGTGGTTTGCTGGTGGGAGATGTTGCAGATGTTATGAAAAAGAGAAAAAAAAATGGATATTATAAAAAAGAAAAATGGGAAAAAAAAAAAAAACTGTAAAAAGACAACGACGACTCTTTGTTTTATCACCCATGCTCGGCAGTAAAGTTTGTTCTACCATCGGATGGTTACTGGTCATTCAACTGTAGAAAGACGCATTGTTATTATCATAGTTAATATTATTCTTAAGCTCCTTGGCAACTTAACGACCCATGCCAAATCAACTCACAGGCTGTGGTTGGTTTTATTGTGAGATATGGAAAGGTTGGGTGGACTTCTACGGTGTTTGGTTGATGTGAAAAAGCAGTGATGCAACATTGTTCTGAAACTTCATTGCCTTTCTTTTTCTTTTTCTTTTTTTAATTTTCTTTTTGTTTTTGTTCCGGTAATTAATTTAATCCCTTTTCTGAAGCTCTAGTTAATATGCTGTAACATTTAGCATGGCTTCTCACCAGAATAGTGTAGCCGAAGGGAAGGACTTGTGATCATAACAACCTGAAGCTGTTCTTAATCCACATCTCTGGAGGGGCGGTGTTCCCCTCAGCTTTTTGTTTTGTTCTTTTTTTTTTTGTGTTTGTTTTTATTTTCTACTCATCTTACCCTGTCTACAGTGAGGGCAAACATTTTGAATCGATGTATGAATAAGTGGCTTTTCAATTGCTCATCATAATCCTACAACTTAACATTTGGCAACCAGTTCTGATGGGATTAGACAGCTTAGCTTTCATCTATAGGAATTGTGAAAAATGAAACACATATGCAACAGAATGGCTGCACTGGGGCTCTGGTGTATAATAGACTGTGTGCGTGCGCGTGCGTGTGGTTTGCTTCCGTCTCTTCAGTAGAGCCTAGTCGTAGACAGACTCGTTGCCCGTCGGCTTCCTCTCTGTCATGGAGCTGGTCCGGTTTGCCGTCTGGCTGCGGTTCGGGATGCAGAGTCTGATCCTGAGCGGCAGCGAGACCCTCGTCCTCTCGCTCCACGGAGACCGGGTCCCATCAGGTTGTTCCGTAAGAATAGCAGCTGGTTAGTCATGTTTGCAACTCGAGCTCACTTGTAATTCTGTAGGAGTAAAAGGTAAAAACATCAGTAAATACTGTATTTAATTGGTAACTTGAATGCGTGTATTTTTTGAATTTTTCTTTTCTTTTTTTTTTTCTTTTTTTTTTGTCTAAAACATACCAAATACTCCTGCAAATGAAAATATTCTGCCCACCGTATTATATTTAAATATTTTGCTCTTATTTTATAGAATTTATTTTGTTGTATTTCACTAAAAATAGAATTTGATTTAAGAGGAACATTTTTGTCCTTGTGTTATTTTTAAAGAAGATATTGACTGTACAGAGTTCTGCGCCCTGTTTTTTGCCGACTTTTGTTTTGGCCATGGTGTGACGTTGAATTCTGGAGCTACAGTCGCGATGTGGACTTTCACTTTGTGAGGTTTTTTTGTGCACAGAAATATAACAAAAAAAAAAAAAAGCATTGCGCCCTTAGCAAATAAAGAACATGGAATCTTGCCTGTGTCTAATTTTACTTGTGGATTTCCTGAAACAAGCAGCAGCTGACAAATCTTTTTTTTATGTTTTGTTGTTTTTTTTAATAACAGGGCGTTTCTGACGTTGACCCCCTGAAAGAGCCTTTTATGTTTCAGTTGCGTTTTGGACCACCATGTTTTTACAGTAGACCACAATGGCTACATACGTCCTTTACTTCCAACACATTTGGAAGTAAAGGGTGATTCTTTTTTCTTTCTTTTTTACCTAAAAACTAGCGTCCTGATTCTGCTGCTCTTTCTACATGTAAAATGCACTGAGCTGCTGCTGCCATTTGTGTGATTGGCTGATTAGATATTTTTGTTAACAAGCACTTAAAGGTGTACCTAATAAAGCGGCCAGTTAGTGTACGTTGCTTTTGGAATATTGCATTTTCATGTATTTTCATACCTGTGGCAGAATTTGTGATGTTTTTGTCCGTTTTTCAGAGAATATTATTGACAATACAGAACATTTTCTTTCACTCATGGTTAGTGTTTATCATTTTAAAAACAAAATTGGGTTTGCTCTTTTTAAATCACTATAACCTGATTAAAAGTTGACATACCCTGGATGTTTTGGCCTGATAACAGTTAACACACAGGTTTAAATGGCCACTAAAGTTAACCATCCTCACCTGTGACCTGTTTGTTTGTATAAAAAGTCAGTGAGTTTCTGGGCTCCTGACAGTTTCTCCTGCATGTTTCATCCACTGCTGCACTGACGATGCTGGATTCAGAGCCATGAGGAAAGTAAAGGAATTATCAAAAGATCTGCAGGAGAAGGTAGTCGAACTTTATAAAACAGGAAAGGGATATAAAAAGATATCCAAGGAGTTTAGAATGCCAATCAGCAGAGTTCAAACTCTAAATTAAGAAGTGGAAAATGAACCTGAGGAGGGATCTGTCTGTCAGGACGGACGGACAGACGTGCAGTAGGTGTCGCACGTCCAGAGACAAGTTCAGCAGATTACAAACAAAAATCGGAATTACAGAGGACGGAAACAGAGAAATGAAAAATGTAGAAAGTGACAGAGTATGTAATGGAAGCTAAAGGCGGTTGCAATCACTGTGACCTTAGCTGGTAATATCAATGTAAGTATTAACAAGTGCAAAATGGAGGATTCTGTCCAGTTTCCTCCAGTATTTTCTGATAACATTCAGCGTTCATCTTGTTCCCCGTGTCTTTGTCGCTCCAACATCCTTAAAACATCAGCGATCCACCTCCAAGTTTCACAGTAGGAATGGTGGACTTTTCATCATAGACCTTGTTGACTCGTCTCCAAATGTAACATTTATGGTTGTGACCATAAATTCAGTTTTGTCCTCATCACTTTTCAGGTTTGTCTCTGTTCTGTTGGGTGTATTACAAGCAGCTGCTTTGTAACATTAGTGCAGTAAAGTCTTTCTTCTGGAGACTCGACCATGAAGCCCATTTTTCTTCAAGTGCCTCCTTATTGTGCATCTTGAAACGGCCACACCACTTTATTTTTAGAGTCCTGTATGTCAGCTGTACTTATTTGTGGGTTTTTCTTTGCATCCTGAACAATTTTCCTGACAGTTTTCCAGAGAGTTTTGTTGGTCTACCTGACTGTGGCTTGGTTTCAACAGAATCCTTCATTTTCCACTTCTTAATTTAGAGTTTGAACTCTGCTGATTGGCATTCTAAACTCCTTGGATATCTTTTTATATCCCTTTCCTGTTTTACAAAGTTCGACTACCTTCTCCTGCAGGTCTTTTGATAATTCCTTTACTTTCCTCATGGCTCTGAATCCAGCATCGTCAGTGCAGATACATGAAAATGCAATATTCCAAAAGCAACGTACACTAACTGGCCGCTTTATTAGGTACACCTTTAAGTGCTTGTTAACAAAAATATCTAATCAACTTTAGTGGCCATTTAAACCTGTGTGTTAACTGTTATCAGGCCAAAACCCCCAGGGTATGTCAACTTTTAATTAGGGTTATAATTTAAAAAAAGAGCAAACACAACAATAGTTTGATGATAAATAAATGGCTTCACCAAACCACTAACCATGAGTGAAGGAAACGTTTCAGTATTATCATTCATATTCTCTGAAATATGGACAAAAACCATCACAAATTCTGCCACAGTATGAAAACTGAACAGCACAACTGAACTCTGTTTTCCCAGAATAGTGACAACAATCAATTCAGGCATCGAGGAAGAAGCCTTTTTTTTCTAAATTGTATTGAATTATATTAAAGAGGATTAAGGCCACGTTAAATGATAAATAAATAAAAATACAGCCTGAATTCCTAGATTAAAGTAACTTTAATCTCAGAATTCTGTCGTTTTATTTTTCACATTTTTGTTTCCGTGTGGCCTTAATCCTCCCTTTTTGCTGTTTGACCTGTTTCCTCCCTTTCTTTTGGCCCCATCATCATCACCATCATCTTCATCATCCATGTCGTGGTTGTCCACGTCACCTCACTCTTGTCCTGCTGCCTCCACGTGCTAGTTTAGACCACGTGTGTCAAACTCAAGGCCCGGGGCCCACACATGGCCCGCCGTACAATTGTGTTCGGCCCGTGAGATAATATGTTTTGTCTTTATTGCTCCGCTAATGACTCACTTATTAGAAACACACATCAATTTTCCTCACCTATAAAAGAAAGAAATGAAATGTGGACTTTGAAAACACAGAACCAGAACCAGAACCAGAGGGGGATTATACGAGCGCTCAGTCCCTCATTTGTATTTTGCTCCTTCTCTTTTAGCTTTATATGTTTTGTAAATATTATTTTTGGCTTAGATCTACATGTACGGTGCTGTTCTACTGGAATACAACAGATGAAATGAGGTGAGACAGATCAAAACTGTCTTACTATACTGTTGATTTCAATAGAAAACCATTCATACAGTAAATTATTTGCCACTTCTGTGAGTTCTCCAACTGATGTGTATATACGTGTAACTTTGAAACAGTCGTCCAATGTTGATATTTAGCCTCATCTTAAACTATTTCCATGAGTAAATCAGTAAATTTTACTTTATGAAAAAGTATCCATTGCGTTCAGCAATATATCCTAACATGACACATCTATAATTTCAAATTTGATCTGTTTTATTTCTTTCTTTATTTAATCTATGAGCTTGCTTTGTTCTGAATTTCATTTATTATTATTTGACCTAGTCTGGCCCTCGATTTGGACACAGTTTTAAATTTTGAGTTAGACGATGCCGGCTGAAAATACTCTACTTTAATATAACATAACTGAAAAAGTTTGAACGTAAAGAGGTTTAAAGACACAGACACTGTTCTGGGCTGGGTCTAAAATGAGTCCCATTCAAACCACTAAGAACAACAAAGAATTCTAATTCTAAATTCTTAGAAATATTGTACATTTTAATATTTTACTATGAGTAGATTTTTAGTTTTGAATTATAACAGTAGCAACACTGATTTCTCTTTTTTTGCATTAGTTTTTGTGCAGCATCAAATACTCTTAGCACTAAACACAAAAGTGCTATAAAAACTATATATTCTCCTTTATTAAGCGTTTTTCTTTCATCATTTATTAATAGAATTTTAAGGATTTTATGCCACCATGTTTTTCGATGAAAATATGAATTCTTTCAATATATTACATGCAAAGTAAAAATGTTTCTTGTTGAATTATCAGCGCCATCTAGTGGAAATGGCCTGTTTTTTCCTCCATATGCCGAATATGGCCAAAAACGACGCCATCTGGTGGAGAGTAGTAAGAATGATCCATTCCAAGGCAAAAGCCCAGATTAAATAAAATGCATACATGGATTATGCTTTAATGGAGGTGAGATTTTTTTTAAAAAACTGTAGTTTGAATGGGTTTCAATGGCACATTTTAGCACTTAACAGCATGAATGTAACTCTTGTTTGTACACAGTGTATTTTAGTTTTACTGCAGCAGCTGAGCTGGAAATAAGATCAAATCAAAGGACACTATCTTGCCAAAATCCATGCCATATGCATGAACACAGAAAAGGAACAAAATACAAAGAATGAAAAGCGTGTAAAATGCGTACAACCCTGCCTAAGGGTTAAATATGATCTTAATACAATTAATCTTAATAAAATACAGGACCTGAACCGATTGTTTTCGCTGTTCTGTGAATGAAATATACATTTTAAACCCCTTATCCCAAAAATAATATCTATTCACTGACCACTTTATTAGAGACACCCTGTTTAACTGCTTGTCAACACAAACCTTAATTGTCTGTTTTCACTCTTCTGGGACTAAAATGCACCTCCAATGATCCAATATCCCAAAATATCACACATTCACTGGCCAGTTTATTAGGTACACCTGCTCAACTGCTTAGGGCAAATCCATTTCAGGGATGCAGACATGGCTATGCTGAGGTTTAAACGTAGCATTAGAAGGAAAAGTGACTTAAATGCAGTGCGGTGTTTGGTACCCGTTTGGCTGGTCTGAGTATTTCGGAAACAGCTGAAAAAGAGAAAATATCCAACGGTTTCCTTGTTCCAGGTCAGAGGAGAATGACAAGACTGGTTAAAAAAATGGCACAAAGTAATAGCAACTTAAATAATGGTACATAGAGGACCTCTCAATCCCTGGTTTGTGTACCTAATAAAATGGTCAGGGAGTGTACATGGACATTCTTATTCTCAACTGTTTGGCTGACAAACATGGCAGCTTTTATACTGTTGTGTACAAGATATAAAGACTATAAATAATATAGTCCTTACATTTGGCTTGGATTTCTATACAGATTTAAAGTAGTCGTCGACATTTCATTTCCACACTTTCCAAGGAAACTTGCTCATCAATGCGGATGTAGTCGGCCGTTATCGCAGCAGTACTGCAGCTAAAATTCAGCGTGATCACTTCAAATACGAGCGTCGCCTTCCAACAAAGAGAAAAGCACGGACCACTTTCTTTTTGGAACACGTTTTATTATCAAGAAACTCAGATTTAGTTCTCCTTCTCCTGGACGGTCTTGGTTCCACGCAGTCTGCCTGTACGACGGGCAGCGATGAGACCGACCTTGCGACCAGCGGGTGCGTCCCTCCTGATTGTTGAGGGTTTGCCAATGTGCTGATGGTTACCACCACCGAAGGGATGCTCGACAGGCTGCAGGCAGACAGGCACGAGACAGAAACCACGTTATGAAATGAGGCAAGTGTATCGTCTCACTGAGGCAGCAAACCAGAGCCGCCCGCCACCTCCTTACAGCGTCAACGTTGTCATTTATACTTCATTTCATCCCATTTTTAAAGACTATTCACACAAGGAAAAACAATCGTGGACATTAATGTTGGGTCGAGCTCCGACTAATCAAAACGATCCAGTTTCAATGATTTTTGTTGCGTGATCCAAAGAAACCAGAACATATTCATATTTAGGTTAAAAAAGTCAAAAAAAATTCCAGTTAGGTTAAAGATGATAAAGACATTTTCTGTTTTGCAGCATCAAATACTCTTAACACTAAACACACAAGTGTGCTATAAAAAATACATTATATTCTACTTCATTAAGCTGATTTTTTTCCCATCATTTATGAACAGAATTTTTTTCGATGAAAATATGAATTCTTTCAATATTACATGCAAAGTAAAAATGTTTCTTGTTGAATTATCAGCGCCATCTAGTGGAAATGGCCTGTTTTTTCCTCCATATGCCGAATATGGCCAAAAACGACGCCATCTGGTGGAGAGTAGTAAGAATGATCCATTCCAAGGCAAAAGCCCAGATTAAATAAAATGCATACATGGATTATGCTTTAATGGAGGTGAGATTTTTTTTTAAAAAACTGTAGTTTGAATGGGTTTCAATGGCACATTTTAGCACTTAACAGCATGAATGTAACTCTTGTTTGTACACAGTGTATTTTAGTTTTACTGCAGCAGCTGAGCTGGAAATAAGATCAAATCAAAGGACACTATCTTGCCAAAATCCATGCCATATGCATGAACACAGAAAAGGAACAAAATACAAAGAATGAAAAGCGTGTAAAATGCGTACAACCCTGCCTAAGGGTTAAATATGATCTTAATACAATTAATCTTAATAAAATACAGGACCTGAACCGATTGTTTTCGCTGTTCTGTGAATGAAATATACATTTTAAACCCCTTATCCCAAAAATAATATCTATTCACTGACCACTTTATTAGAGACACCCTGTTTAACTGCTTGTTAACACAAACCTTAATTGTCTGTTTTCACTCTTCTGGGACTAAAATGCACCTCCAATGATCACACAACACAATGAACGCAGAAAAGGAACAGGTTAAAGACGACAGAGACATTTTCGGTTTGCTCATGTTCACTCACGTTCATAGCCACACCACGGACACGTGGCCAGCAGTTCCTCTTGGCCTTGTATTTGTGGTAAGCGCGACCGGCCTTCAGGATGGGCTTGTCAATACGACCGCCACCAGCGACCACACCTTTAAACAGAAGGGCTGGTCAGCACACACTTCACGTTCCCATATTAACTGGTGTGAGGAACACACACAAAGGGTTCTTACCAACAACGGCTCTATTAGCAGAGGCGATGACTTTCTTGGCGCCTGAGGGCAGCTTGACTCTGGACTTCTTGGTCTCAGGATTGTGGGAAATGACTGTGGCATAGTTTCCTGAAGCGCGGGCCAGTTTGCCTCTGTCACCGGGTTTCTCCTCCAGGCAGCAGATGATGGTTCCCTCGGGCATTGTACCAACGGGCAGGACATTACCGATGTTCAGCTGAGCTGTGGGATAAAAGGCCGTGAGACACTTAATTGGAAAATGACCAAAAATAGAACTTACAATGCCCAGAATTCCCCAAATCTTATCATTAATTTTGTTTATTAGTGCAGTGCTAAGAAAAATATATGAAAGGAAAACTGAGGTAGCATCAACAAACACGCCAAAGATGCTTAAACTTGAAATTTAGTTTGACTCGGTAAAGATTCAAAATCACAGTATGAACTCAAACCTCAGAATCCAGATTTTAATTTACAGCACAGTTATTCCATTACTATCCGTTTCAGCTTGTCTGTCAGTGACGCTGATTCAACGTGTCAGTCTCATGTTTGAATTCATTGGAGTGAAGCAGTTGCCCTACATTTACCACCACTTTCTGCTAGATTATCGAGTTTCAGTGCTATAAATTTCACAAGGCCATCATCATCATCAAGCGGCTACTTTCAGTTGAGAACAGAGGAAGCCTCTTGAATGAGGAGGGAAGGTCCATTTAGCCATAGCTACTTTAAACCTGAAGCTAAACAATGAATTAATACTGTTAATTTTACTTCATCTCCCTGCACAGCATAACCATGTAACCAAATCATAACAGAACTCGCGTTTTGCCTGGTTTGTGAGTTCTTTCTAACTTGCGCCTACTTTACCACAGATCGCTCCAAAGAAGCGTTTGTCTACCAACATTACTGTACAAGCAGCGATGGGACTGTGGTGTTTCTCAAGTTCCAATCACTCCAGAGGGAGACATGAGCCGGTGAGTCCACATGCTACTCTCCCAATTAACCTTTCATTCTAGAGATATACATCAAATCAGCAGATATTGGCTTCAAAATGTATTATCAGATATTGGCAAACACACACAGATCTTCTGATGTGTGACTAATGACAAACAGTAGGCTAAATAGGCTGCAACCTCCTCAAAATATGGTATATTTTCACTGAATAAGAGACTATATTACCAAAGCAGTTTGGTGCAGGGAAAATGTGTGTGTCTCTTATTGTCAGTATCTGTTATCAGCCCAAGCAATTCTGAGATATCAGCATATTAATACCAGCAAAAAGTCCAATATCGAGCATCCCTACTTATTTTAAAAAAATTTAACACCTGTGATTCAGGGACTTAAGTATTTTGATTAAGTAGCTTTAGAAAAAAAAATCATAATTTCAAGAGATTATGTATTTTAGAATCAATACCCAAGTAAAGTTTTGGAGCATGGCTGTGAGCCTTCCACACTCTTACCCTTCTTGCCGCAGTAGATGAACTGTCCAGTGTGGATGCCCTCAGCAGCAATAAAGAGTTCCGTCCTCTTCTTGAAGCGGTATGGGTCACGGAAGGCCACCTTGGCCAGGGGAGCACCACGGCCGGGGTCATGGATAATATCCTGAGAGGGCGCGCCACCACAAGAGACACATCACTGACAAGTCCGGACAACCGGTGCAGCATTCATCCACTCCCACAACAAGTAGGTAAGAGTCGGCGTTTACCTTCACGATCCCCTTGATGTAACCATGGCGTTCAGCGAAGTCGATGTGACGGAGCTTGGCGGCTCCTTTCCTGTGCTTCACATGGGCTTTGAACACGGAGCCCGCACCTTTTCTCTGTCCCCTGATTACACGTCCCATCCTGCACCCAAACACAACATGGGGTTATTTCAGGGCTGTGGCTCAACATTCACCTCTACAAAAGTAACCTATTCATAATGAGAAACTTAAACAGACGATTTCTTTTTTAGGAACTATCCATTTTAATTACGTGAAAAGTAAAAACACGTTCCTCCCGGAATTGCTAAGTTCGTGGCTATACTTAGCTTAGCGAGCTAACCCACTTAGCAGCGTATTTAACGCGAGGAAGCAGTTTGGCGACACTCAAACGTTACCCTACCGCTAAATTAGACTAAGGTTATAAAAATTAAGCGACCATCCGCTTCTCTTATTGGCCCACATCGAACACACCAGTGTCCGGTGTGAAGCGGTGTAACTGGCCGGGCCGGCATTCCGCTTCACACCGCTGTCTCTGCGCCATGTCATCCATGAACTACACATAACCAACAAAATGCTACAAAACATGCGTCTGCAGCTGAAATAGTCAGCGGGTCTCATTCGTAGACATTTAAAGCACACATATACATGACGGTACGACACGGATGATGTGGGGGAAATAAAGATTTACAGCAGATTTAAGGAGAGAAATCGGACATTTGGTATCCTACCTAAACTCCGTAGACGGAAAGAGGAAGAGCAAAGGAATAGCGTAGGTTTTCTTCCGGAGAAATAACCGAGGGGCATGATGGGAGTTGAAGTCTAATCAAAGACAAGCGGATGACGTCACCGCGAAAGTGTAAGTAAAAAACACAACCTGTTGCTTAGAGTTTTAGTCATTTATTGTACGATTCATTACACAGACAATATTTAGTTCATTATTTATTCATTACAACAGCAAAACTGTCAAAACATGGACACCTGGAGATAAAACAACCCAAAAGTCTGTCATTTATTTGTATATACAGTGCTTAAATTAATTAGACCACCTGTCAAAAAAAGAAATCTTTCAAAACCTTGTTCAAAACTAAAAATGTTATTGTTATTCATTTCTCACGTAAGTCAGAAATGAATGTAGGAAAATAGTCAACCACTAAAATTTGATTTTCTGTTCAGGAATGCAAGTAAATATATATAATTTGACATTTTTATCAAGAAATAATAATGTGCTTTACTATCTATTTCTGTTTTTTCGTTTGTAAATTGAAAATATGGATAATGGATAACATTAATAATTATATTTTAGTATTAAAAATATGATTTTGGTTAAAAAGCCTCTTTATACTGGTGTATTAACCATTACAGAAACATAAATAATGGTTTTCAATAATTACCAGTGCTGCTGATTTAGGGCAGCTGTGGCAAACCTTGATTGTCTAATAAATAAATAAATAAATAATAAATAAATAAATGTCTAATAAAAATTATTTTATTTATTAACTGTCTTACAAGAATGGAATTTTATCATCAAATAGGAAATAGATGTATGTTTGAATTAATAGCTATCAGGTAAATTGTGGCAAAATTATTCATTTATTTATGAAAAGCCATAATGAGCCAAGACATTATTGTTTTTCATGGTTTAATAGTGAATCTTATTTTTGCTGCCAAACTCAAAATGCTTTGAGGTCGGTGGAATTCAAATCCAGACGTGTTTTGTTCTCTTAAGGACTGAACCTTAACCATTAAGTATTTGCTTAAAAGCATTAAGTCTATTGATTATTGTGTCCATATTTTAAAGCTCCTCAGTCAAGAGGATTGATGGGGAAATAACTGACCAGTTATTAAATAGTTCCAGAAGGTGGCAGTAATGCAACACTAAAACTTTAAATAAGAGGAAGACACTAATATTTTCCTGGGATTTTTTTTTTTTTAACAGGAAAACATAAAACATTCACGCAGAGAAAGTGAAGTTAGTTCAATTGTCTTCTCTCTACAGAGATGTTTTTGGAAAAAGTGCAATATTATGCACAAGAACAAGTCATTATTTTATGACAAATGGTTCAACAATGGTATTTTGTTGGCTTTTCAGTCTGAAATAATTTCCCATTGTCTTTGATTCTGTCCCATCTGGCCTTTGCATGTTATTCAGGACTGTTGACGTCTCTTCTTCTTTGTCTGTGTCTTCTCCTGATCCAACTCAGTCTCCTTTGGGAAAAACCACTTTCTTCTTCTATGGAGGCTCCAAATCTAAAATTAGGTCTTTGTTCCAGGCTGATTTAATCTCTGCATCATCAGCCTTAATTTAGTGGAGTAAGTCTGTTAATAAAATAGACCGGGTTTAAGTCTGGTCCCTTTTTTAATAAATAAAATTAAAGTCTCTTTTAAGTTGCTTCACAGGTTTGACCTTTTGCATAAGTTCAAGTGCAACATTGATGTGATTTGCACCCTGAAATTGTCTCACATCTGTTTTGATTACTTTATTTATAGTTAGAAATATTTTTCCTGGCCTCACTCTTACAGAAAAATTGCAAAGATAATTATGCTTTCCCCCCCCTTTCCTCTTATTAATTTGATCCTATTTCTTGCCAAATTCTATAAAAATATAAAAATAAATATAAAAAAATATACTTTTTTATATAAATATCTCTATATATTCTACAAATTTATGGATACATAAATACACATTTTCTAACAATAAACCATATTTTCTGGTACATTCTAACCCCTGCCACTGTAATGAACAAAAAAGAGGTAAATACTGTTTAATGTATTTCTTTTAACAAAACTTTATTTATACAATACAGTGTACATACAGGTTATCTAGTTTAAGAACTCATATAAAATCTGCAGTGACGTCTTACTGCTCCTCTAACGGCAATCTTGTATAATAAATATAAAATGTGAACACTAGAAATAGAAATATCATAATATTCAGTGTAGAGCTCAAAGACAGTATCTTTAAAATCCAGTAATTCTTTAAAATGTTGTGTGTGTGTGTAGTGTTTATGCGTGTTATACCAGTGGGACTGGATAAAACAATACAGCATCATAATAAGTGAGCCACATATTTATCACCTGCAGTGTCGGCCACGTGTGTGTGTGTTGTCATTAATCACAGCAGCGTCGTTGCTGCAGCACGACGCTCTGATCTCAGGAGAGGAGACGATCTGTTGCTCCACGCTTTTTTCCTTCTTCTGCGGTGAGAAGAAGAAGAAGGAGAAGAAGAAGAAGAGGAAGAAGAAGAGGAAGAAGAAACACTCGGGTCGTGGATCTGGACTCGGATTATTGATATTCCACTCAGTGTGATCAGTTTTGTAAATGGGACATAAAATACTTAAAGGTCACATAGAATGGTCTTTTAGAACCAAAAATCCAGATTACTGACGTCTGCTTGGATAAATTAAGTCATATTTATGGTCAAAAACCTCATAGTCTCTTCAGATTAAGCCAGATTATTGCTGCAGTGTTTAGTCACTGCATGTTCACACCAGCACATTTGGGGGGGTGGGGGGGGGCTTGTAACGGTGCTTCAGTGAGATGTTGGGAGTCAAAATCAAGCTTCAAAATAGTTTTTTAACGACATCACTGTGAGCTGCATCAGCCAGAGAACAGCAGCAGCAGCAGCAGCGTGTGTGCATGTGTGTGTGAAACCCACTCTGCTCTCCTCCTCCTCATAATAGTTTCTTCTCATCGTTCTTGATGTTCACGAGAGGCTGTGTCGCATCGGAATCGTCCGAACGACCTTTTCTTTAGAACGATACGTGCTTTCACGTTACTGTCTCCAAAAGTCTCAAACAACACAAGAAAAAAGACGCTAGACAGGTAAAATAAAACACTGTTACATTACAAGTCTGGACTTCCATACACTCTCTTTTTCCTTTTACTGTCTTAAAGGTCACATAGAACGGTCTTTTGGAACCAAAAATCAAGATTACTGATGTCTACTTAGGTAAATCAAATAATATTTCTGGTCAAAAAACCTCATAGTCTCTTCAGATTAAGCCAGATTATTGCTGCTCTCTGCCAGCCTCTGAACAGGCACTCTGTTTCTGAGCTAATGCCCCGCCCCCCCAGAACATAGAGTCTCTTGTGATTGGCCAGCTACCAGCTGACTGACTGCTCCGCAGTGCTTCTTCTTCTTCTTCTTCTTCAGGTTGAATGTTCAGGTTTCGTTGCACGGCAAATGTGCTAGTTACGTAACTAAACTGGACTTTTCAAAACCTCTTCCTGGAGCTCAGGTAAACAGAGAAGCCCTTCTTTGTCAGAAGTGGCTGAAGTGTTTATTATTGTGACACTTTAGTGATGTTTAGATACGGGAAGGACACGGGGACAATTTGATTTGATTTTCCACTGAATGTCCTCTTTAACGCCATCTTTTTCCAAAGTAATATCAGTGAACAGTTTGGCATTGAAACTAAAGATTATGTATAAGACATACAGTTGTTTTTTTGAAAATTAAATAAAGATTAAGATGACATTACAATAATTTTACCTCCCTATTACACCCTATTGTCAGCATGTCGCCGTACCATCACATCATGATTATAAAGTGATGGTACGTTATATTAGTAAATGGTGATTATAGATGTATTTCTTATTCAGAAAGACAGTTGAACATTTATAACAAAGTTTCATAACGGGATAATTTTTTTTAATATTAATATAGAAAATGATTTTAAATCAAATCTATTGGAATTTCCATCTAACAAATGTTGAATTTTCAGGCTCGCTTCTGTCATAACTTCAGTTGTTGGTTTTAAAAACACTTTCTAAAGAAAGCACAGGCTGCCACAGTTAAAGCGTTAGTTGATTAATGTGGAAGGGAACACGCGTGTCTCGTCGTGGACCTCAGTGTCTGCTGCTCGTCGTCTGTACATCTTCAGTCACGACTACATCGTACATGCGCTGGCGTCAGCTGACGCCTGCTCTCTGCACACGGCCGATGGCGACAACACACCTTTGTTTCCTCACAAACTGCAGCTACGCTGAGGCTCATGCTTACACTTTTAAACATCACAGACAGGCAGAGGCGGCCGTGGGACGAGTGGGAGGTGACCACTGACCTCTGACCTCCCAGTGGTGAAATAACCTGTGACCTTTTGTGAGAAGGAAAATGCAGCGCTGCAGATGTGACAACAGCGCTCCATTCTGTTGTCCAACAACCAAACCAAACCAAACCCTGCACCGTACGCACGCGTGTGCGTGTTTATGTGTTAGGCTCTTTATCATTACTATAGTTAGCTTTGTCAGATCTGGGACAAAATAGAACAATAGAGCTGAAATACATTAACGACGCACAGAAAAACACGTTCTATTTTCAATCACATTTAACCAGCACATGTGTGGCAGTGATTCTGCTCCACCGCTGCTGCTGCTGCTGCTGCTGCTATTAAGGAAAAAATATTAATGAGGACACTGTGAGAGAAAAATTAAGGTAAGCAGATTTATGAACTTAAGAAAAGTTTTCAGAGTTTTAGCTTCTGAAAGCTGGCAATTCACAATCACAGCAGATAAAATGCATTTAACTCTGCTAAAACCTAAACCTTAAAACCTGAAAGAACAGATTTGTTAGAAAATTAGAATTGTGGGCAGAATAATCCAGATTGTAGGAAACCAAATTACATGTATTTAGATGCAGAGAAATGTCATTTATTGAAAATATGATTGGACCAACAACAACAAGTGTTCTCCCGTGTGTCTCTGGGTTTTCTCCTGGTTCTCCAGTTTCCTCCCACAGTCCAAAAACATGCAGATTTGGGGATTAAGACTAGTGGACGCTCTAAATTGACCGTAGGTGTGAATGTGAGAGTGAATGGTTGTTTGTCTCTGTGTGGCCCTGTGATGGACTGGCGACCTGTGACTGGCACCAGTGACCCCTGTGACCCTCACATGGAAGGTAAAGTAGTAGAAGATTAGTGAGTGAGTGAAACAACAAAAAGCTTAACTGTCCAGTGTGTGAGAATGAGTGACATCTACAGGTCAGACTGGAGATGGTAACAAGTGGAGGATTTCAGGATGTCCCTCTTCTTCTTCTTCTTCTTAGTTTGCTCGTGTGCTTCTACTTCCAAACTCTGGCTGGTTTGTCAGTTGTCACTGATTTATTTATATATTCATTTGCTGTTTGGCAGCACAAGACTGACGTTTGTGTAAAGCAAGACTTTTTCCTAAAAATATAGACTTATTCTACAAAATGGTTTTCATTTTAAAGTGATAGTACACACTCATACATACTTAGGACTACAATTTCTATCAATAATTCCTCCTATATGTGGCACACTGGACTTTTATTTCATGGGCCGCATTAAGTCTGTGTGTGTGTTCTTGTACTTGCTGCAGAGTGAGGACCAAAAATTGTATAAACACCTACAAAGTGAGGACATTTGACAAAGTGAGGACATTCTGTCTGGTCCCCACTTTTTCCCACCCCTTAAAAGGAATTTTTCAGGGTTAAGACCTGATTTTAGGGTTAGGGTTAGAATTGGGTTTAGGTTAGGCTAAGGGGCTAGGGAATTTATTATGTCTATGAGGGTCCTCACTTCGATAGAAGCACAAACGTGTGTGTGTGTGTGTGGACTGCCGGACAGTCAAACATCGCCTCAGTCGCTTTGGTTTCTCCCACGGTCACCATGGGAACTACGAACAGGAAGGATAAATTTAAACTTTAATTAGACATGGTATTTGTTTACCCATGCAGGCATGCACTTTATGCACACACACACACACACACACACACACACACACACACACACACACACACACACACACACACACACACACACACA
>JAFBJR010000310.1:2772672-2786958 GCA_016785285.1 Brachirus orientalis
GGGGGGGGGGGGGGGGTACATACTGGTTCTAACGGCTTTTTTGAGCCAATCAAATGGTCTCTCAGCCTTCAGCTCGTTAACAGACACAGTCGTTATCAGTTTCCCTCCAGGAGAGATTTAAGCTGCAGCTCATCAACATAATTAATTGGCACTCGTTAGCTTAATGAAGCCGCAGGTCAGCAGGCGGGAACAAAGTCCTCGGTGTTCGTTTAAGACTGACACAGCAGATGAGTTCATTTAACGCTCCGAGTCGCACCAGCTCCACCTGTAAACAAACGACGCTCGTATAAACAGTTGGTGAAAAAACTGGTCGACAACCAGACAACACTTATTTGTTACACAGGAGTTTCAAAAGTTCTGTGAGCTGATTGAGCTTTTGTTAAGTGATATATTACAGAACATGTAGACTAACATTTATTTGATCTCAACGTCTATAAGTCTGGGTGATGGTTTTGTTTTTATTTTGAGTTAAGTTATACATATCTTATGTCAGATCTGCTGATTCCCTCCACTGATACAGATCTTTGCACATCAGCTGTTTGTATTATGTGGTACACAGTCCATACCAGGCTCACACTGTATGTCACTGATAGGTGCAGCTGAAAATTAGAACCAAACTCTTGGATATTGCAATAAGGACTATTTAAAGCTTTGTATCTTTAGCAGATGGGAATTCACTGTGAATCACCCGTTGTTAGTGAACTGTCCTTTTGGGCCTGATTGAGAGTCTGTCTGCTGACACCTGCAACCAGGAAATTATTTACTGCTCAAGTGAGTGGTAGGACCATTTTCTCATAGACTTTCCTTCTTGCAGCCCGTGGGTTCATCCCCTGGTGGTCATTCAAGAGAATACAGATTTCGGGAACTTCCCAAATGGCGTTTTTAGTTTTGTGCTTATGACATGGATGAGGCAGAGTTAATAACCAATACTGCTGCCAGCCATAGGGGGGCGACATAGAGGCTTGTTTGGTTTCACTTTTCATAGTGCCATCTTCTTGTCCATCTTTGCAGTCTATGGTTGGACCATGAAATACTTACAAACCAAATGGAACATTTGATTAGACAGATAATACTCTTAACTGACTGTGCTCAGGGTCGACTACATAGGTGATCACCCAGGGCGCCATCTACTGGAGAGGTGCTGGGCAACCACAAAGAAAGATATATATATGAATAAAATCCACCTATGGCTGCCTTACGTCTCTTCACAAATGAACATACCTAATAATATAATAAACGTTAAAGTGGACGTTTGTCCCCGTGTCCTTCCTGTATCTAAACATCACTAAAGTGTCACAATAAACACTTCAGCCACTTCTGACAAAGAAGAGCTTCTCTGTTTACCTGAGCTCGAGCAAGAGGTTTTAAAAAGTCCAGTTTAGTTACGTAACTAGCACATTTGCCGTGCAACGAACCCTCCCCCAACAGCTACTCCTGTTCATGAACATTTAACCTGAAGAAGAAGAAGAAGAAGAAGAAGAAGAAGAAGAAGAAGAAGAAGCACCGCGGAGTAGCCAGTCAGCTGGTAGCTAGCCAATCACAAGAGACTCAGTGTTCTGGGGGGCGGGGCATTAGCTCAGAAACAGAGTGCCTGTTCAGAGGCTGGCAGAGAGCAGCAATAATCTGGCTTAATCTGAAGAGACTTAATCTGAAGAGGTTTTTTGACCAGAAATATTATTTGATTTACCTAAGTAGACATCAGTAATCTTGATTTTTGGTTCCAAAAGACCGTTCTATGTGACCTTTAAGACAGTAAAAGGAAAAAGAGAGTGTATGGAAGTCCAGACTTGTAAATGACCTGTAATGTAACAGTGTTTTATTTTACCTGTCTAGCGTCTTTTTTCTTGTGTTGTTTGAGACTTTTGGAGACAGTAACGTGAAAGCACGTATCGTTCTAAAGGTCGTTCGGACGATTCCGATGCGACGCAGCCAGAGTGGGTTTCACACACACACATGCACACACACGCTGCTGCTGCTGTTCTCTGGCTGATGCAGCTCACAGTGATGTCGGTAAAAAACTATTTTGAAGCTTGATTTTCACTCCCAACATCTCTGGTGTGAACATGCAGTGACTAAACCAGGCTGACTTTTCCTGTTGAACCAGCACCACAGTCATTCTGCACTGACTGACCCCCGGGGGGGGGGTAGCAGGTCGTCTGTGGGAAGTCCACTTCCTGGCAAGCACAATGGCTGTTGTTTCAGACAGGATGTGACATCATCATCAAGGACTTTGGGACAGGATGGAGCTGATGTGGGTGAAACTCAGTCAAATCCTGTAAAGTGGAGGAATACAGTGTCACATCAGTTCATGTATCTGCTGTTTGACGCCCAGCAGTTGGTTTCTAGTTCGGTGAAGGACTTTTCATTGTTGCTGCTCGTCTGCAAGCGCAGATACATGTGTCGTATGTTATCGAGTCAAGAAATCCTGTTTACAATACTTTCATTCATTAAAAAGAAGCAATAATGAGGAGAGTGAGGTTCATGAAACTGCCAATTATACATGTGTAGATAACCAAAAATAGGACTAAAGAAAATTATAATAGGACTATAATGCAAATTGTTGTTGCATTAGTACAAGGTTGTCTCTACTGACATTTTTCAAACAGACTTATGTAAAATATAATATTCCAATATGTTTTCCTTTTACTGCTTATCATATGCTTTACAGGAGTTAAAAATCTTATGATCTTGTGTTTATTTATTTTAGTCCCACACCACTGAGTTCTTTTCCTGTCGCCAGTTCATGTTCAGCGGTCAAAAGGAACTGGACAGATGTGAGGATTCCCGGCTGAGCGATCACAGCTTTCCTGCAGCGCTGATGTGTTGTTACAGGTTTGAGCGCGAGGAGCATCGATCCCACTGTGTTTAGTTAAACATGTGAAGGCTCAGGCATCATCATCATCATCGCCGTCCGCTCGTTCTGAATGTTAACAGGCTAAAAGAATAAAATGCCGAATATGAAGTCAGACACAAACCAGACTATCTGCTGTTCCGAGTGACAAAAGTCTGTTTCAGTGCCGAGACATGTCACTCAACTCTTTATCTAAATGTGCAGCGTTGTGTTTTATTTTGTAATATACCTTGTTAAGTTTTACTTCCTGCCCTGCCCCTTCCTAATGTGATTCACCTGTGTCTTATCAGTTTCACTTCCCAAACACAACACATCATATTAATATTATTAAATTACATCATATTAAATTACACTAATATGTTGCTCTTTTGAAATAAATGCAATTAAGTAACATTTGTGCTGTGAATCCCTTTAAACAGGGTATTCTCTCTTATATAGTGTTATAATTTATATTATTATTATTATTATAAGTCATAGTAATACAAGATAGGATACGATTCTTTAATGTCATTGTACAAAATATGTAATAAAATGCAGATGAATTAAATGATCAGGCTAAATAAATTGTAATAAAATAATAAAAATGCACATAAATAGGTGCTCATACTCGCATCAAACAGAACACCATGACATGCCACACCATTCTACACATCAACCATACACTCTTTACAAACATATGCATTTAACAGGGATAAAAGAAAGAGACATTTACCACAACCAAAGATAAGATCAGACCTGTTTAATTCTCTTTAAACTCACATTTTCTTGTGATCTGTGTGGATGGATAAAAAAAACTGTTTATTGCTTTAGATGAAGAATATAAATTGGATATAACACATATTTTTAGTGGTCATATGCAGCAGAATAAGTCTTTAATTGCAAATAGTGACAATGATGCACGTGCCTTCAAAACCAACATTTTTGAGATTTCATCAACCATGGTTTCCTTCTTTGTTTTCTTTCAACCATAGTCTTTTTCAAACCCTACCCAAGTGGTTATTATTGTTGTACACAATAGGGAACATCGTCACAACCAAAACCATGTTTTTAACCAAGTTCCTCCTGCGTCTAAACTCTACAAACACAACATTTGCTCTCATACATTACATAGAAGTTTTAAAACACACAGATAAGAAAAGAAAGTTTACTGTGGAGGACGTGTTAAAAAACATTTTTGTCACCAATTCTCATGCTTGAATCATCAAACACGTCCTGTAAATGTCGAGAATGAATGAATGAATGAGGGAAAGTTAGTGAAAACAAAGCCGGGTATAGTCATTGTTTGATTGTTTGTCTTGAACGGTATGTAAATATTTTCCAGAACAGTTGTGAGACGCGCAGGTGACCGAGAAGCTTTTCTTTTGTTTTCCTTGGGAGGAATTGAATGTGAGCACAAGAGACTGAGAAGAAGAAGCAAAATGTCACTGTGTGTAGTTATTTTATCTGCATGTGTGTGTGTGTGTGAAAGTGTCCGAAGGCATCTTTTCCACTAACAGCTTGTGTTGCCTGTGGGACAACACACACACACACACACACACACACACACACACCACACACACACACACAGTGTAAATGCTGGAGGCCTGTAGCTCATTACTGATGCAACATATGGCTACACACACACACACACACACACACACACACACACACACACACACACACACACACACACACACACACACACACACACAGAGTAAACAGTCTTCTGATCTTGTAAGTAATTACCGTCGTATTAAAATCATGACCGACTAATGCCAGACTAGGTCAAATAATAATAAATATAATATTCTGAATGAAGCAGGGTCATAGATTAAATCAAGAAACAAATAAAACAGATCAAATTTAAAGATGTGTCATATTATGCAGTAAATTTACTGTTGTATTCCAGTAGAACAGCCAAAAATTTGCTGCACTCAATAATCTTTACAAAACATATAAAGTTAAAAGAGAGGAAGCAAAATACAAATGAGTGACCGAGCGCTCTTATAATCCCCCTCTGGTTCTGGTTCTCTGTTTTGAAAGTCCACTTTTAATTTATTTCTTTTACAGACGAGGAAAATTGATAGGTGAGTCATTAGTAGAGCAATAAAGACAAAACACATTATCTCATGGGCCGAATACAGTTGTACGGCGGGCCGTGTGTGGGCCCCGGGCCTTGAGTTTGACACATGTGGACTAATGATATGGACTCTGGTCTTGTCACCTGACCGACGGAGAGCATCATGACTGCCGCCGTGTCGTCATGGAAGTCATTTTCTCCATCCTCTCTCCATCAGCTCCTCTGTCTGGTGAGAGAATCCAAGTATAGACTTCCTTTTAAATTCAATCTATTTTTCGATTTTTTTTTTCCCCCCATGAATCCATCTCATCTGAAACATCCCCTCATCTCATACTACACTCTTTGTCTCTCTGAGAGACTGGACTGAAAACCACTGCATTCACAGTGGGGTTCACAAATGTATGGTAACAAATGTAATAAACTAGTAAGTTATGATAAGACTCACCAGTAGTATATTAAAGGTCACATAGAATTTTAGATTACTGATAAATTAAATAATATTTCTGGTCAAAACCCTCATAGTCTCTTCAGATTAAGCCAGATTATTGCTGCTCTCTGCCAGCCTCTGAACAGACACTCTGGTGTTGTCCGCACGGGAACGGCGTTCTGGCTGCCCTGAAATGATACTTTTTGAAAATGGTGACTTCACTTTACCTTCACCGTCACGTGACCAGAACAAGACGTAACCTCACGCAACAACTGTTTTGGCGAGTCCGGTGGCTCTGTCTGAGTTTGTTTACAGCGCCACATGTTGGTGTGGCACATGTATTACATCAATTTCACCATGTGTTCCGTTCCCATCTGTTATCGTGTGTACGCGTTTTTTTTCAGCCTGTAATTAGCTCATTAGCTCTGTTTCTGAGCTAATGCCCTGAGTCTCTTGTGATTGGCCAGCTACCAGCTGACTGACTGCTCCGCGGTGCTTCTTCTTCTTCTTCTTCTTCTTCTTCTTCTTCTTCTTCTTCTTCTTCTTCTTCTTCTTCTTCTTCTTCTTCTTCTTCTTCTTCTTCTTCTTCTTCTTCTTCTTCAGGTTGAATGTTCACGTCCATGACCAGGAGTAGCTGTTGGGGGAGGGTTGGTTGCACGGCAAATGTGCTAGTTACGTAACTAAACTGGACTTTTCAGAACCTCTTGCTGGAGCTCAGGTAAACAGAGAAGCCCTTCTTTGTCAGAAGTGGCTCAAGTGTTTATTGTGACACTTGTGACACTAGTGATGTTTAGATACAGGAAGGACACGGGGACAATGTCCTTCTTAAGTAATCTAAATTACCCCTACCTTAACTAGCTGTATATGAATTTCACTTAAAGAATATAATAATATTACATTTTAAATTTGTGTAATATCTGTAATCTGGGTGCTGGTGAGGTCACATGTGCCACAGGTCACAGTAAAGTTTTATCATGGCGCTTTTCCACTATACAGTTCCAGCACGGCTCAGTTCTACTCTACTCGGTTTGTTACTAGACACATCGTTTTCCATGACTTCATAGTTCCTCCTCAACGTGGGCGTGGTCGTCATAGAAACTGTCGTGACGACACAAACACACAAACACGTGACGGTCAAAGCAGTTGTTTTCTTTGCAGTGAATCATTTTCCTCAGTTTTCTAAACAGATGAGTTCACTGAATGGTTCAGTACTTCCTGCATGAGCGGAGCACAGACTCCGTCTGACACAGTCACTGAAGTGAAATACGGCTGAACGGCTTGTGATTGGGCTCACCATCTCCGTCTTTCAGCAGTGCTGTCGCTAAATACACCAGACTCCTCTGTTAAATATGGACATTTTACAAATGTCCTTGTTAAATGTTGCAGATTAACGCATGTTTTCAGGATTTTCAAGTCTTTTTAACTCATCTACAGTTCAACATTGTTCGCTTTGATTCTTGTGTCGGACGTCGTGCTCGTGACTCTTTCAGTGACGACGCTCTCTGACCAATCAGTGGCCGGCAGTCTGTCCACGTCACATGTTAGTATCAGCTCGGCTCGGCTGGAACCTTCACAGAGCAGGGACTATTAGTTTGCTACCTACTATGAAAGGTGTCAGAGCCACATGTGAACCGACTTGTGCTCCGATTCTGCAGCTGCATGTTTTTGTTGTTTTCTTGTGTTTTGCTTCCTCACGTCTCCTGTAATCAAAAATAACAGTAGGTTCCATTTTTTTCTCAAAGCATGGAGAGCGAAGTGGAGAAAATTTGCTTTAAAGTTACATGAAATACACTGGCAAGCTGTGAGTTGGAAGCAATGACTTCAATCACAACAATGCACAAGCACACACACACACACGTTTGTGATTCTATCATAGTGAGGACCCTCATAGACATAATACATTCTCTAGCCCCTTACCCTAACCTTAACCATCACAACTAGATGCCTAACCCTAACCTAAACCCAATTCAAACCCTAAAACCAGGTCTTAACCCTGAAAAAAGCCCTTTTAAGAGAGGACCAGACAAAATGTCCTCACTTTGTAGGTGTTTATACAATTTTTGGTCCTCACTCTGCAGCAAGTACAGGAACACACACACACACACAGGCTGGTGCAACTATTCATCTGAGGACACTGCATTGACTTCCATTCATTAGGACGGCATTAACAAAGCATTATCCCTAATCTTAACCCAACCACAATTTAAAATCTGCCCTAAACCAGGCTCTGAGGTTCTGCCTCATTAAGACCAGGTTTTGGTCTCCATGAGGACTACTGGTCCTGACAAGGTCAATGTTTATGCCAGAAAAGGCCCTAGAGAGGTAACAAATACAAGTACACACACACACAGACACACACACTGGCCTGATGGAACCAATTAGCAGACGTTATCATGGCCTGGAGATGTCACAAGCTGTTCAGACACCCCAACCCTCCCCAGCTCCCCCTGAGGGGTCTGCGAGTCTGCGAGGGAGGGAGGGGAGGACGGCCAGAGACTCTCTGTGTGTGTGTGTGTGTGTGTGTGTGACTGCACATACATCAGTGCTAAAATATTTACAGTCCTCCCTGCTTTACAGTTTATTTTACTGACCTATATTCGTGTGTGTGTGTGTGTGACTGTGTGAGTGAGTGAGAGAGAGAGAGAGATGTCATGGCTAACTAACTGTTAGTGACCTCAGCCACAGGAACATGTCTAAATAAGGCAGTAAAAGCTTCACAGCGAGGCCAATGCTCAAAATCAGTTTTCTCTGATATGCGAGGTGCATCCGTTTGCAGCCATTGCTGAGAAACGACTCCAGCATCTGTTTTTGATGCACACATGTGCAACTGAGAACAATAAAACTGTAATGTGGCATGTGGGAACAACTGAGGACACCCCGGATTGTCATGACTCTCCCTCTCGTGGTTAAGTCACTGGGACAAAAGAGCAATTGTGTTAGAAAATGCCTGACTCATTTTAAGTCAAAGGTACCAGGTTCTGTCCAAGAATGAAGTTCCTCCTCCACAATAAACCAGCAACTCTGCATCTCGAGTCTAAATCAGTTCAACGAGCCACCGAGTTTTGAATCCGTCGCGGATGATTTGCACGTCTAACTGGTTTCATGTCTACGGCGATGGCAGCCAAGGCTCATGGTATTCTGAGGCAACAGCCAAACTGACACACAGACGCCAAGTTATGTAAAATAAAATTGCTGGAGCGCAGTGAACCCATTTGTTACAAGGGACAGGGCTGTCCTCTCCAGAGTTTTTATAGCTGCTTTCAAACATCCTCTGAAGTCTGAAGTGCAGTGAGAATATCAGCGAAAGCCATGACATTTTTCATGGATTCTCACATCGGCTTACAGCACTTGCCAAATCTGCTCCAAGTGAGCTCATGAAACAACACTGCAGAGAAAGGTTGATAAAAATGAATAATCTGGCAAATAAGTGTATTCGCTTTCTTGTCCAAGCTTAGGCCATGTCCACACGCTGTGAAAGTTTTCACTCAGACGCCTAGTAATCTGCATTTACAGCTCGACTGAACATCAGTGTTTAAGAAAAACCTCAGTGAACACGTAGCGGCAGAGTTTCACCTCATCACTGCTCTCATGACAGAAATCAGAAGCTTTCACCGTTGTTTCTTGTGAGTAGCACTTCCTGAAATTAAGCAGATCATGATAGAGGGGAGAGCCTGTTTCCTGTTTACACTGGCACCAAGTGAATGGTCATGTGATACACGTTTTCAGGTGCCTTAGTATGAATGAAGATTACCGCCGATACAGAGCTAATATAATGTTTTTTAAATCAAATGAAAAATGGATGTAGCCTTAAATGGAAGCTAAATGGTTGATGGTCTTGAAAAAGGGTGACCATTCCATGAACCAAAAATGGCCCTGGTGAGATCTTAGAGTTGTCCACCTGTGTCTGGCCCACTTGAGATGTGTGCTAATTCCACATCTGACCTGTCCAAGCTCATGAGTTTGCGGTGCACAGACAGTTATGAGGCAGGAGTCCTTTGTTACAAAGAATCTGCTTGACCTTTTCAATCCTGTCAGTGACCCAGTAGTCCACCAACTGCCTCTGCATGTCCTCCATGATGTAATCAATCGTGTAGCACCACGAAGACATTATGAGTGACTGGACCTGTAGGAACAGACGGTTACCAGCCAATCACAGACAAGTATTTTCTGCAAAAATCAAGATGTACTCGTATCAGATAATTCACTGCTTGTGCTGTGGAATAAACAGCCATTTCCTTCCATTTTCAGTAATGTCAGCAGCCACGCCTTCTTCGTCCTCCACACAGCCTCCTCCTCCTCCTCCCTCACACACACACACACACAGACAGACAGGCAGACAGACACACAAAGATCAAAGCCCTGTATCTGGATCTGATCTGACTGATCCGTGATCAACTGATGTGAACACAGCGGGGATCACCCATGTAATAGCATACCACAGATAACACGCACACACACACACACACACACACACACACACACACACACACACGCTCTAATCTGTGAGTGTGTTTATTTTCATCAGACACAAAGACTTAACATTCTGGAGGCTGCAGTTTGTTGAGTTGCCAAAGTTTATTACTCATGATTAAGCTGCTGTTTGTTGAGAAGGACAAGTGACATGCGGCACGATTTTATGGTCAGTACGTCGTCCGATAGGGTCAGCACAGACGCAGCCAAGTGACGACAGATGTGTGATCAGCTTTCACACTAAAATTAGCAGGGATACCCGAGAGGAAGTCGCTAAAAGGGGCCGTTAACTGTGGCCGCGGTGCTGTGTTTTTGACCCCTGAGGCACCGTGCAAGAAATGTGGCTTCTCAAACACGTGGAGACAAAACAAGTCAGAGGAAGAGGAAGAAGAAGAAGAACACAACAACACAACGGAGCTCGCTCACAATGTGGCAACTGTTACCGTTTTGTGTCTTTTACTTCACTGCAAAAATGAAAAAGTTGAGAAAACTCAAAATCTCAAGGCCACTTACTGCAATCAATTTTTGAAGTTTGAGCCCAACAAAAGTTATAAAACAGTTGCATTAACTAATATTATTTTGTTTGTACAATGACATTTTATTCCTTAGACAAACTTGAAAGTTGTTAAAATTCCATGTTTTCAAACAGTTGCAGTTCAATTCTAACTTACTTTGTTGAGTTTTGTAAAATGTACATATTTTAGTTGGTATAACTCTAATTTTTAACTTTTACTAATGAAGAAAAGAAATAAATTACCTGACCAAAAGATTATTAGTTGGCCAAACTGTCTTAGTTTGTCTAAGGAAGAAAATCTAATTATACAAACAAAATAATATTTGTTTATGGAACTTTTTAAAACTCAATATCTTTTGTTGGGTTCAAAACTCAAAAATTGATTGCAGTAAGTTGCCTTTTCATTTTTAGAGTGTTCAGTCCTGTGTTTAAACTCAGCGGCAAGTGAACCATTTTATGGAGCTAATAAAATTAGAAAATCGTTACTAAAAATCATTAAAAATAGCACTGTCCAAAGTTGTAAAAGGTAATATACCTGTTTTACATTGGACACATATGGGGAGCATGTTTGTGGAGCATGTGCGTCATGCCGTGTTATTTAGTCACACACGTTAACTAATTTGTCTCATGTCTCATGAAAGCTCTTTCTGGGAATTGACCTCTGGTCTGTTTTTACAGTGAGCCACATGTCTCACAGCTAAAACATAGTGAAAATGAAAATGATCATTCTTCACAGTTTCAGCATCCAGATCTGTTGCATAAACACAAAACATCCTGATTCTCTTTCAGAGTAAAAGCACCTCTGACATTTCACTTCCCTGACTCCATGATTTATTGTGAAATATGCAGCACCAGTGGATGCACAGCTTCATACTGAGGAGTCCCAGTATTACAGAGGAGCACAGAGGAGCAGTCACATGATTTAAAAAGATGTTTTATGGTTTTCAAATGTAAAGTCCATGCAAAACAGAGCAGGAGTGACGCCGGACTTTGCATTGCTGCCGAAATTAAGCAGGCAAAGAAGAAAATAGCTTGTTCACCATTGAGTCTTATTATTGCCCCTAAAAACCTGCTACCACTGATTTAAACTGAGGACAGTTTAAATCTGGGATAAATCATGTTTTCTGACCAGACCAGTGGGAATGGCGGTATAAGTGAAAGAGAAAGTCAGAGATGAGGTGAGATATCCCACCTGCCCTCACTGAGAAGCCAACTGTACGTCATCATTTCTGGAAAGCTCTGTTTTCGGGACTCACTCTGAAAAAAGCGTAAGTGCCCCGGTGTCGACGTGGTCTCCGGCCTGTGAGGAAAGTGAGAAAGGGAAATGAAAGAGAACAGAGGAAGTGTCACACAGTGAGTCAGCACATGACCAGTGACGGCTCATCTGCTGCTTTCAATGCACTGTACGCTACCGGTCTAACGTTTGGACACGCCTTATTTTTCTTTGTTTTCATGACTATTTTCATTGTGGACTCTCACTGAAGGCATCAAAACTGTGAATGAAAACATATGGAATTATGTAGTAAACAACAAACGTGTGAAATAACTAAATATGTTTTATATTTTAGGTTCCTCAAAGTAGCCCCCCTTTGCTTTGTTGACCTCGCTGCAAACCCTTGACCTTCTCTCAGTGAGCTTCATGATGTCGTCACCTGAAATGGTTTTCACTTCACAGCTGTGCCTTGTCAGGGTTCATTTGTGGAATTTCCTGCCTTCTTAAGGAGTTGGGACCATCAGTTTTTGTTGTGCAGAAGTCAGGTTGGTTCACAGCTGACGGCACTATTTGACAACTGTTCATATTATGGCAAGAACCAATCAGCGAAGTAAAGAGACACGCCAGTCCATCATTACTTTAAGAACTGAAGGTCAGTCAGTCCTGTGACATAGAAAGTGACCTCTCTGAAAGGTTGATCTATTTTTACCGGGCTTATTAGTGTCTTTTCTGAATCTTTTACTTTCTATTATTCCGAATTAAAAAACCAGAGAGAGAGAGAATCCTGCCTTTTGACTGTAACACTTTATCTGCTTCCTATCTTGTGTCCTCCCGTCCATCGACCTCTGAACTCTGACCTCCTAATTGCTGGCTGAGCAGCGGTTCGCAGTGACCGCAGTAAAACATGACACAGCTGAAGGGATATGCGGAGTTAAATAACTAACGTTCTCACTGCAGTTTTTGCTGCCTCATGCCATAACTGGACAAATCATATGACGGTAGCTCATAAAAGCCTTTTGTGAATGAGCGCTACAGTACAAGCTCAGGTTTGAGGATAATGTCGTTTTTCTTTCCATCAGATCTGCTGAATAAAGAATGCATTTAGCAGTGTATATCTAACTGAGCGGTAATAATTACATAAAATCTATGTGAAAAAAATCTCTGTTATATATGTTTGAAAATAGTGGCTGAGAACATGTGGATTTTTTAAGCGTGTATAAAAATATGTCTTGGTGAAGTATAGGAGTCATAGTTATCACCACATGATTTCTTTATATCATGTTGAAAATCTCATATCATGGTTGAACTCAGTTCCTCTCAACTTCTCTGTTTATTTCTTTCTCTTGCATTGTCACGCACAGTCACGGTGTTGGTGCACCACACGCAGCTCTCCATCCAGCTCTCCTTTAACGCACCTTTTTGGTTTTTGTGAAGTGAATTGACATCCGTGTGTGTGTGTGTGTGTGTGTGTTTGCAGAGAGCAACATGAGGTTGGATTTCACAGCATGATCAGGGCTGTCAAATATCAATTATAGAGCGGGCCAAAATGAAAAACTGTGTCCAAGTTGAGGGCCAGACGAGGCCAAATATTATAAAATTCAGAACAAACCATATGGATAAAATAAAGAAAGAAATCAGAAATTAATATTATATAATATAATATTAATAGAAATATTAGTGACTGCATAAAAATAAGTTGAAATGATTTACCCATGGAATAGACTCAGAAAGAGCTAAACTGGAAGGTTTTACTTTCAAAACAAAGTGCTCACTCTCAAAGTGTGTAATTATCCATCGACAAAAATAACCACTTAAGAATGAAAATGAACATCACATTTTCATTCAAAACAAATTAACATCACAAATACTGACACTGGATATTAACACAAAATGCCATAATATTGCTATATACTGTATATTACCTGCTACACTAGGTCATATAAAAGAAAAAGGAAAACATCATTGCTTTGATTGATTTATTATATGAAATGTTTTAAATCTATAGTGCATATTTTACAGCAATTTGAAACTTAATTAGAAACATATTTATTTAGTTAATGGCCTTTCATGGCCCACACTTTAGGGATCTCTGCAACATGTGAGAGTTTTGTTACCATACTTTGGTTTTATATATACATATATATACAGTACTGTGCATAAGTCTTAGGCCACCACCAGCTTTGTTGTTTTTATGTCACTTTTGTGATCGTTGGCGTTCAGATGGAAAAGATGTGACTAACAGTCAGTCTTCTACTATATGATCAACCTGTCAGTGAGTTGAACTTGTGCAACATGTGTATGTAATGCTCCAACATGTCTGGAGTAAACCAGGTATAATAGACCTTTTTCACAGCAGCTATTTGTTGGCATTTACAATAAAAATAATAAATATTATAAAATAAAAAATATTATAGAAGCATTTTTGTTGTTTGTTGTTTCTGAAAAAGATGTTATTTTCAAACTGCATATGTGTTTCTCCATATTTTCAGCATATGTTCCAATAAAGTGATTGAGAAATAATTGTACAGTATGGTCATTATAATGGTGGCCTAAGACTTATGCACAGTACTGTATGTATACATATATATACTAGTCAGTATAATATATACACAAATGTTGCTTGTATAGTCTAATTATGACAGACTAGTGAATGAAAATAAATGTACTACAGACTGAACAAAATAATGTGTCATTTAAAATAATTTGCTGAGAGTCTTAAACGAGTACTTGACACTTGGACACAATGTGGGGG